>CAKNYM010042740.1:8526-19775 GCA_932195095.1 Andricus curvator
ATATATTCGGTTTCGGTTTCGATTCCTTTGGAATAGAACCGAAGGGCCTATGACAAAGCCACCGAACGCGTCCTCGGGTTGCGGATAGAGGGTTCCTGTACCAAGGGTTTCTGCTGAATATGGTTACAATAATTAATAAGCAGTCGCGGACAATTGTCCAGGGATGGTCCCGAAGGAATAACTCCTAAGCGGAGGCGTAACAACCGTGCCGAAAGCTGAATGGCACCTGGGTTAGGTGTCTCAAACGGTGACTCTGGGATACCGGGCGACCTCTCAGAGTATGCAGCCTTATCCTTGCACGCGGGGCTCTACAAGGACGGACTAACCCTTTCCCTAGCTGCTCGTGGGAACAACAATGAAACCACCAAAACACCAAAATGTTGTAGATGCGGTTCAAGACAATCGAACGCGCAGAGCACCCGACAATGGGTCGGCAAACAATGCCGATCAGCCTAGAGTTCGGGGAGCTGAAAATAATTTAGATGGAAACACGACGACGAACCGGCGAAACGCCCACATTGAGTGGACGGATCGACTCAGGGATGACGTACTAGACTGCTACGATGCCAGCATTATCCCTGTTCGCGGAGGCTTTATGGCGCGTATGCACACTCTGTGGTACCAGAAACACCCAGAGCTTCAGCACGTTTCGCATCAGTCTTTGCGAAATCAAGCCGACCACCTCCGGAAAAATGGATATGTACGCGGAGCGCTTCCCCAACCGCTGCTTTATAAAGCTGCAGACGAAGATGAGGAAGCGACATTGAGACCAACCGCAGAAACCAGGCACCTTCTGAGAGATGATCGCAATTTCATTACTAGAAGGAACATTAACATGCAAGTTCCTCCTAAGCCCCAAGATCTGGCTGAAATGGATGCCTTCCTTCGTGGAGATATCTCGCAAAAGTCCGACCTCTGGACCATCAATTGCTCAGTTTATGGTGCCGCGAGAACTTTAGCTGATTCAAATCGAAGGCTGAAACCAACGATGGATCAAAAGACCAAAAAACGCTTGCATCAACTGAACAAGAAGATTGGATGGGCAAGACAGAATGCGTCCCGTGTTCAATGTGTGATTGACTACATAACATCTGGTAGACCGTTTACGGAAAAGGTTCGAAAGTTCGCCCAAGAACTAAGGATCTTGAATCACACACTAAACAAGTCAAAGCTACTGACAATCAAGCAGCATATTGTTGACAAAATACGGCTGTTATCTGACGCAAGGAGGAGAATACAGAAGAGGGAGAGATGGATCAGGGAGAATCGACAGTTTCTCGCTGACCCATCGCGCCTCTTCAGCGATCTACCTGTTTATGTAAAAAATCCACCCAAGCCCAAGGAGGTAGAGACTTTTTGGAGAGAGGTGTACAAGATCCCGAAAACACTAGAGTTGAAAGAAGATACTGAAAATATCATCCGCTTCAAGGAGTTTTGCGGCAACCTCATAAAATCTGAGGAGGAATGTCCATCAATCACTGCCGAAGAGGTGAAAAAAGCACTTAGAGGCACGAAGAACTTTTCCGCTGCTGGACCAGATTGTATCAAGAACTTTTGGTGGAAGAAGTTTACTTTTACACACCAACATTTGGCCCGCATATTCACCTCATATTTAAAGTCGGAGACGCCCATTCCGCAGTGGCTGGTGTCAGGACGCACTATACTCCTTCCAAAAAAAGACAACTTATCCAACCCAGAGAATTACAGGCCAATAACTTGTTTGAACACGCTGTATAAGATCTTTACAGCTGTCCTCAACAACAGGAATGTTCGACGAATTGAGCCTGTATGGCGAGAGATGTACGAACAACGTGGCTCGAAAAAAAGTGTAGCAGGCTGTCGAGAGAATCTGCTGATTGACAGGTGTGTCTGTAAAGACGCTGCAGCCCATCAGCGCGTCCTGTCAATGCCCTGGATTGACCACCGGAAAGCTTTCGATTCAACCTCTCATAGACTTATCATCTGTCTGTTGGAAAGCTTGAAGTTACATCCACACATAGTGAGATGCATAGAGAGATTGATGCCTCTTTGGAAAACTAGATTTACTATCTCCTCTAGAAATTATCGTGTGACAACGAACAACGTAACCTTCCAGAGAGGCGTCTTTCAAGGTGATACCATGAGCCCTTTGCTTTCTTGCATCACACTTTTGCCTCTATCTCTCGCACTACGAAATTCTCCTGGATACCTCTGTGGCAACACTAATCAGCGCGAGCATAAGGTCACTCATGTATTTTATATGGATGACCTGAAGATCTATGCCTCTGGTAGAAGCAAACTTCAATCTGCTATAAATATTGTCAAGAACTACACAGGAGAGATTGGGATGGACTTTGGCTTGGACAAGTGTGCCAAAATTTATCTGAAGAAAGGAAAGATTACTGGCGTTCCCAAGGACCCTGAGCTTGTGGATATAAGTGTTATCAGACATCTTAATACTGGAGAGACCTATACATACCTGGGCGTGCCTCAAAACCGCATTCAGGACGTAACATCAGTGAAGGAGTCTCTCCGAAGCAGATACAAGCATCTTCTTCGACAGATTTGGTCTTCCAATCTGTCGGCGTTGAACAAAGTATCTGCGACTAACATGCTTGCCGTCCCGGTTCTACTCTACTCGTTTGGGGTAGTTCAATGGACGAAGAACGAGCTTAAGGCCCTTGATGTCATTACACGTAAGGTCATGCATATGCATAAAAGCTTGCATATCAATTCGTCAGTTCCGCGATTATATATTTCACGCCGTCAAGGTGGACGCGGACTTCTGAATCTCCAGTGTCTTCATAACCGGATTGTTCTAAGTACAGCTTACATCGTTGCGAATGGCAGAGATCCTCTCCTAAAGATGGTCAGGAACCACGAGATGATTGGCGAAGGAACGTTCCTTTACAAAACCGCGGAGCAAGCGGCCGAGACCCTTGGCCTGAATTTTAACATCAGAAGTGATGAAAGTGCATTACTTCATCTAGATGCTTCACTTCTAAAAACCAAAGTGAAAAAAGCAGAGGTCGCAAATTTTCAGCAAAAGCTACTCGACAAGAAAATGCACGGAAACTTTCACAGAAATGTAGAAAAACAGTCCTTGTCGAAGGAGCAAACTTTTGCTTTCCTCAAATCATCAGGGCTTAATTCAGGTACAGAGGGTTTTATTTTCGCATGCCAGGACGGTGTCATTTCCACCTTAGCATACCGTGAGCGCATTTTATGTCAAGAAGTTCCCAGTGATAGGTGCAGAGCGTGTCATGCACACGCTGAGTACCTAGAACACATACTATCAGGGTGTCCGACCCACGCGGGAACGACGTATATCTATAGACATAATGCGGCCCTAAGAGTGCTTTATTACCATCCTTGTCGCTCTTACGGTGTTGGCCGCGACCCTGCCCTGCCGAACGCTCCAAAAGAGATAGAGTCGATTGTCCGAAACGAGAAGTGCCAAATTTTCTGGAACTGCGATTTTCGGGCAGCAGTCTCCGTTGCGCACTCGAGGCCTGACATTGTTCTCCAAGACTTCGAGAAACGAACTATATTCGTGATCGAATTCTCGGCTCCGTCCGAATACAACATCACTGCAAAGGAGAAATAAAAAGAGGAGAGGTATCAAGACCTTAAAAGAGAGCTACAACGACTGTACCCAAAATATTCGGTACAAGTAATTGTCCTTGTGATAGGTGCTCTCGGAGGTGCGAAACTATCACTGGTTCGTATCCTTAAAGCAATACCCGCGTGCCAAAAATATGCCAAGGCACTTGCGAGATGGATGCAGAAAGCTGTCATCCTTGGGTCGCGTCGTGTCCTCAAGACACACGAGGGTTTCGCCGGCCTGTCGTTGTGATTTTGTCGTTGCCTATGACCACCCATCTCACGGTTGTGAGACGTGGCCATAGGTGTGATTTACCGCGGTGCTACTGGGGGCTATTCACATTTTGTCGGATGGCAGTTGCTCTTAGTGGGACCCTGCGGTGGTTGTTTAACTTTTTTTTCAAATTATATATATATATATAATATTTATAATATTTTTCCAAATTAAAAAGAAAATTTCTTTTTTACTTTTGTTTAGCTGGGAAATTAACTTCCACAAAAAACAAAATTTCGAGGCAAGAAAACGACGAAGTCAATCGGAGTTATGTGGTTAGAAAAAATATTTTGAACTCTGAAAGTTTACTCCATGAAAATAGGCTACCTAAAACGCATGACTGTACTATTTTAATATCTTCCACGTATTTTATTTATTTGAAAACTTAATTTTAAACTTTATTGGGTTATCTAAACAGTTCCAATTAATCAAAAATGTTTATTTTGTATTTGAATAATATTTTGAAAATTCCTAATTTGAATTTTAAATGAGTTTTTTTTTAATAACATTGTTGGTAAAATTATAATTTTGAATTTTAATTTAAAATAGCGCATGAAATACTTTTTATTTTTTATAACTGCAATTTGTAACTTTAATTGCATGAAATTTAGAATTACTGTTCAGAAATTTGTTGAAGTATTTGCAGAAACCCAACTTTAATGTTAAATCGAATTTTCCTAATTTTGAGTACTTATTTTTTTTAAACTTTAATACATCTTCCATTTTCTAATGAATTTCAATCAATTTTATAATAATGTTAATACTTTCAAGTTGAGATAAGAAGTTTAAAAAGCGCGCTCAGTTTTTGAAAACGATATCTTTGAAATGATGATGGCCGTCGCGCGCCCACGTAGTCTCCCCGCTCTGTCTTCCGCAGTCTCCCGCCATCAGCCCGCATTTACAGCTTTGTTTATAGTTTTCCGCGTTTTACTCGTTATTAGGCATTTTCACTTCATAGTCAGCTAACTTCACTTCGTTAACTGCTGAGGAGAAAACAATGGATCAAATGCATGGGATTTGCTCCATTTTTGCCCAATTTTGTTAATATCTTCGTAAAAGCTAATTTTTTCTATGTAAGTGTATTTGAAAAATAGTTTTTATTTTTTAAGAACTATTTAATGATATAATAAAATGTTAATAATTATTATTCATTATGAAGATATTACAAAAATAAAGTTTTGTCCATGCATTTGGTCCATTGTTTTCCCCTCAGCACTCAACGAAGTTAAGTTAGCTGATGGTTGAAGGGAAAATACCTAATTGTTTTCGGATATAATTTTAAAGTGAAGTGTTTTTAGGTTTTTATGCTTATTGGATACGATCGAGTGTAGCATACAGCAGCGTTGATATCAATTGCAGAGTAGTTATCAGTATACAAACATAACCTTATTTTTTCTTATATTATCGTGCCATTATATTATATCGTGCCATTATAATATATCGTGCTCACTATATCAATGTTATAGAAATATAACATTTTAAATAACTTAAAATAACTCGGACAGTGTATATTTAAATATATAAATAGTATTTTAGGATTCAGGGTACAGCTGCACCATGATCGCATTACACACGCACGCGTGCGACCATCATCCGTGCGAGCGATATGCGTCTCATATGAGGACGCATCTGTCATCCGTGGTGAACGCACGCGTGCGGATTAATCCGCGTGCACTGTGAGTCGCATACGCGTTTCACATTGTTATCTGGGTAACTTTCAATAAAGTTGAACACTCTCACACTAGTAAGAAAGCTTGAAAGTAAATCGCAGTAAAATAGTTGGAATTCGATGATTCTCATAATAGTTGCATAAGTAATTCAAAATTATAAAACACTTTTATGTATTTGAAAATTAAATTATTTATTTAAAAAATTATTATTTAGTTCACGGAAAAATGAAGATTTGACTGTATTACAGAATTTTTTTGTTTAAATTATGAAAACCGATTCAGTGTTAAGACATCATGGAACCAAAAGAAAAAATCTCCTTGACAACGAATTTAGAAAATTTTAATTCAGAAGATGTTCGAAATTGAAGTTTTATAAGAATTGTTTCTTTGCGTGAGCAAATCTGAATCGCTGCACTACTAAGATAGCTTTGAAAATTTACTTATAGGGATTGTCTGAAGTTTTACATCAATGGTTTCTCAATTTATAGAAACGGAATTTTAATTAATTGAAGAAAAATTAATATGCATTTCATAAGGTGTGAAGCTGTTTTAAGTAAAAATACAATTCTTTATTTTAATCTATGTTTTGTCAATAAGTCAAGTAATCGGCTGGTATCGATAAACAGCTTTTATATATTTTTTCTCGTGTTCTAATATTATTTTATGTTGAACATTAATTTCACGGAAATTTTGTATTGTAATTATGATGACGTCATCTGAATGGAATTTTGTTTATCAGGAATTGTTTATTATTATATAAAATATGAAACCAATGGCATATGCTGTCGGCCCACATCAAAGGGATTTGGAAACCATTTTTTTCAAATTCAATATGACACAATTGCAATAAGTATTTAATATAAGTTATTTCGTACAACGCTGAAAGTTCTAGAAACTATTATGCAACATTGGTTCGTTATATCTGATGTTAGTGAACAACCAGTGCATTAGATAGTGACGTAGATTTTTAGAACACAAACTCCAATAATGCTTTAGCATTAAATGAAAGAGCTCTCAGTCACATCTCTAATCTTACGTTCACGCTTAAAACTCGACACGGGGATACAGAATTTAAGATCCTGAATATATGATCCACCATAAGAAATGCTTTATTTCTTTAGGTGCCTTTCTTGTACCTATACTATTCAATTAACTTTTGAATCTTTTTTTTTTATTTTAATAATATTACCTTTATTATCTTCAAGTTCTATAAGGTTCTAGCTTATAATCGACATAGCTATAGACACACGTAAAACTCATTTCTCACAATTGAGCAGTATCATTTGATGACACATCAAAAAATATTTTATAAACTTAGCACGGACGCGAACCACTACAGCTGCAGAATTTTCTCAATGTTTATAAGGTAGTCAACTAAAAAAATATCATGGCCAGCAATCTCAGACAAGAGGTTTGATATCAACTGGGAAACTCATTTAAGGTGGTTTCCGAAAAAATCGATCTCTGGTAGAATTGTTTAAAGTCGAGCTTATATTTCAAGTAGAACGTTTTTTTATATGCTAAATTAATTTCAAATTTTTCTACCACACTGATGTCCAGATAATTAATGTTAAAGATGACTACTTCAACACAGAATGCATGGGCAATGCACAGGCACTCTCCATATTTTAATTTGTAGTAATAAAACGCTCTGGTAGAGAAATTAAAAGAATGTGTCAACTTGTGCTGCTTGAAAATACAAATATGTCAGAAAAATAATAAAATCTCTTCACCATGTACTTTTCTAGATAATCGAATGGAAAACATTGAAATTTTAATTACTTCCCTGGCGGACCGAACGAACGGAGCGGATACGCTACAGCGTATCCTTATAGTATCCACATCGTATCCTTTTCCTATCATGCAAGAAAAACTCATTAAAAAAGAGAGAAGTCGCCTTCAGCGCACGTCATCGATAAGTATTACATTTTTTTAAGTTTTTAATGTTGCAAGAAAAACTATTGCGATTACTCCGTGACCTTTTAACGCAGATTTTCACGTAGAATCCGAATTTCAACAAGTGAAATGTTCATCTTCCTTTTTAAATGAGTTTTTCTTGCATGATACGAAGAGGATACGATGTGGATACTATATGGATACGCTGTAGCGTATCCGCTCCGTTCGTTCGGTCCGCCAGGGTTTCAAACGCATAAACGTCAAAGATTCGCGATCCGGCAACGCTGTCCCCTCTCTCCTGCTTTGCTCGTTGCAGGAACTCGATACACTCACACACACACATACACAAAGTTGGTCAGTATGGTTAGTTTCAAATTGCGGCGTTTCACGATCTACGAATCTGCCGCTGGCATAGGATTGGTGACTATACGTATACACACACACTACGAATTCTAAGCCAGGAGTGCATGAAAATATTGAGTATGCGGGACCATGAAATTTTTTCAATACAGCATACAACGACATTTATGCTGCAAGACATTTAAAAAGATTGGATAAGTTTTTCTACTAAAAATGAAAATAATTTAATGAGTTACCTACACTTTATTTAGTCCGAGTTTCAAAATATTGGCGCCATCCTACGTTCTAATGATTCCAATCGTTTTCAATTGGGTATCCATTATTCTGAATCAGAGGTTAAGTTGTCACTAAAGCATTTTGATATTGCGATAATTATAATATTTACAAGCGGTTTTTTACGCTTTCAAACAAAAAAATGTCAACAATATGAATTTAGAAAGAAGTAAATAAACGTTTTACAATAATATACTCGCTAAATCAAACTACTACTGCCTACTTGATAAAGACACTATATCACTGTCACATCGTTAGATGACATGATTTTTACGTATCGTTAACCCACATAATTTCGACTCTTCATTAGGTATACCGCCTGATCAAGCATTCTATTTTTTGTACTTTAAATTTTTGTTGAATTGTTAAAAATTTAATTTTCAACCTATAAACACATGCGAGTCATGTGTGTTACAAACGAAAACTACAGAGGGCGCACTGTAGGCAAGTGCATTTACTCAATTCAACCCGATTGGAAACAATTGGCACACAATTGACACAAATAATCGACTGGACACGATTAATCGTGTCCAATCGATTATTTCTAGAAGGGTAGGCTGAGTCTATGATCGGCCGATGACTGTTTATAGTTGAAAGTTTCTTATCTGGAGTTCAGGCTAGACACCGCGTCGGCAACATGCAGTACAATTCACCTCTTTTATATTCATGATTTATTCACTAATTCTCACATTATTTCTTTCTCTGTCTTAAAAGTCTAGAAAATTCTAGCCGTTTAAAGAAAATCCTTTGATATTCCCTGGCGGACCGAACGAACGGAGCGGATACGCTACAGCGTATCCTTATAGTATCCACATCGTATCCTCTCCGTATCATGCAAGAAAAACTCATTAAAAAAGAATTCAGCCCACGTTATCGATAAGTATTATATTTTTTTAAAGTTTGTAATGTTGCAAGAAAAACTATTGCGATTACTCTGTGACCTTTCAACTCAAAATTTCACGTAGAATCCGAATTTCAACAAGTGAAATGTTAATCTTTCTTTTTTAATGAGTTTTTCTTGCATGATACGGAGAGGATACGATGTGGATACTATAAGGATACGCTGTAGCGTATCCGCTCCGTTCGTTCGGTCCGCCAGGGTTTTCAGGTGACCCGATAGATAATGGAAAGACTCTTGGGAAAAGAATGTGTCCTCGATATGAAATACAATATCCCCTATGCTTAAAATCAAAGGAATGCTATCCTAAAATATTGAGTAAAATATAATGAGTGATTAGACCCTATGAATGCTGCGTAGGCTACGGTCTTTAATTTTGCAGGTGGTCCCGATCGATAAGAGAAACGGAAAGATTCTTGGGAAAAGAATAAATAAAATATTTCGTACGTGCTTCAATTCGAAGCAACGTTTTTCATATACATAACCAGTGAGGGTCAACCACTGATATCCTTAATATAAAATCTCTAAACGATATTCTTGATTTCGATAGTCACGATTATCCTTAATATGAAATCTCTAAACGATATTCTTGATTTCGATAGTCATGATTATATGGTTTTCGCGGCTATGGGTGTGACACGAGGCATCAGTGCATTAGAAAGTGATGGAACATGTCAGTCACGATTATATAGTTTTCGCGGCTATGGGTGTGACATGAGGCATCAGTGCGTTAGAAAGTGATGGAACATGTCACGATTAATCATTTTCGCCTGCTATATGCGTGTGTCACGAGGCACCAGTGCGTTAGAAAGTGATGGAACGTGTCATGATTTTTCGTTCTTGAGTTGAAGTCATCTGATCCCAACGGAGCCGCCTTGATCTGCGCTTGCTTGGATAATTGTGACGTTCATCGGCTACAGTGCGGGTCTGCATTTGAATTTTAAATACGTATGCAAACTACCCTGCTTAAAATGACGGATAGGATCCGATAGAGTCAGATACATAACCGGATAAAGGTGCGGATAGCCCACGTCGGATTTTATTCCGTCTCTATCTGGATCTCTTTCGGTTCATAAAATCTTAAACGGAAAACTAGCGACTCTTTCCGGATTTTAATCCGGATGACATATGGAGAATAGCATTTTATCTGGCCCTATCCGGAACTTTGTCTGAACTTAAGTTAGAAGACTCTTTTCATCTAAGTCCAACAACCGTTTTCTATCTGGATCTATCCGACTTTGAAGCGAACATCGAAAATAGAAAATTGAATTATTCGCCCGACGGAATCTTATGCGGCCCTATCAGAAACTATATCGGAACTTACATTAGAAGACTGTTTTCGTTTAAAGTCTAAAAGCGGTTTTCTATCTGGATCTATCCGACTTTGAAGCGAACATCGGAAACAGAAAATTGAATTATTCGCCCGACGGAATCTTATGCGGCCCTATCAGAAACTATGTCGGAACTTACATTAGAAGACTGTTTTCGTTCAAGTCCAAAGGCGATTACCTATCTGGCTCTATCCGGCTTCCAAGCGGACATCGGAAACAGAAAACTGAATTATTTGCCCGACGGAATCTTATGCGGCCCTATCTGTAACTATGTCGGAACTTACATTAGAAGACTGTTTTTGTTCAAGTCCGAAGCCGATTGCCTATCTCGCTCTATCCGGCTTCCAAGCAGACATCGGAAACAGAAAACTGAATTATTTGCCCGACGGAATCTTATGCGGCCCTATCTGTAACTATGTCGGCACTTACATTAGAAGACTGTTTTCGTCTAAGTCCGAGAACGGTTTCCTATCAGGCTCTATCCGGCTTTCAAGCGAATATCGGAAACAGAAAATGGAATTATTTGCCCGACGGAATCTTATGCGGCCCTATCTGTAACTATGTCGGAACTTACATTAGAAGACTGTTTTCGTCTAAGTCCGAGAACGGTTTCCTATCAGGCTCTATCCGGCTTTTAAGCGAATATCGGAAACAGAACATGGAATTATTTGCCTGACGGAATCTTATGTGGCCCTATCTGGAAATATGTCGGAACTTACATTACACGGAGAAAAATGGAGAAATAATTGTTATGAAACTTGCTGTATTACATTACAGATTATTATGGTACTAGTGGCTATTGCTCGAGTACAGGTACCCTTTCTAAACTGTTTAGTTGTTATTACTAGATCACATCATTCCTATATATATAAATGAGTGTTTAATAGACTAATAAAATTAAATGTGATATATAGATCTTACCTACTCGGTGGGTTTCCTATCACCACTACGTAGCGCGTCCTCAG
>CAKNYM010042741.1:4956-44997 GCA_932195095.1 Andricus curvator
TTTTAACAATTTCCATAAATTTCCATAAATTTATGAAAAATTTCGGTTATATATGGTAATTTTACTGGTGAATGTGGTAATTTACCATGGATTATCCAAAATTCATTTTTAAAAATTTCCATAAAATTCCAGAAATTTATGAAAATTTTCGGTCATTTATGGTAATTTTACAGGTAAATATGGTAATTTACCGTGGATTACCCAAAATTCATTTTTAACAATTTCCATAAATTTCCGGAAATTTATGAAAAATTTCGGTCATTTGTGGTAATTTTACAGGTGAATATGGTAATTTACCATGGATTACCCAAAATTTATTTTAAAAAATTTCCATAAAATTCCAGAAATTAATGAAAATTTTCGGTCATTTATGGTCATTTTGAAGGTATATATGGTAACCTTCCATAAATAACCGCAAAATTCTATTATCTGCAACCGAAATTTCCTCACAGTTTTTACGGTGAGTGGACCTGAAAATCATAAAATGCGAGCTCATAGCTGCATAATTTTCATTATTCACCTCTGACGTCACTTTTCAGTCCCTAGGGAGTAAAAAGCACTTTTTACTCCCTAGGGAGTAAAAAGTAGAGCTTTAGCCCCGCTTCGTAGGCGTCGAAAAGGGCTGAAATCATGCATGTGTCATAAAAAATATTATATAAATTGTGATAACAGTTTGAACGAATTTAGTATTTACAATTTTTTTCTTGAATTTGGCTCTAATGAAATGTAAATATCTCATAATGACAAAAGCTTAACTTCTACGATCTATGAGATAACGATTATACGGTACACGGAAAAAATTTATCCGTAAAAAAGTCACGAACTAGTAGCTAGGTCTCGGATATGAGAAAAATTCATCGGATATTTATGTATTTTCGTAAATAACCTACGAACTTTGAGAAAGATTGACGAACTCGATGTGAAAATTCTAAAACGGTTCATCACTTTTTGTTTACGTGAATAATTAAAAAAATATTACGAGTGATTGGGAAAAGATTCTCAGAGCACTCACGAGCTTGCCTGACGAATCTGGGAACTCGAAACAAGTCTCCCTGTACGTGGCCCACGCACACACGCGCGGTGCGTGTGTGCGCTCGTATGTGTGCCTCGAGCTCGTCGGATGAGTGGCTAGAAGTTTTATAATACCTATTTTGTTTGGCCTCGATGGCTGCGCGTGTTTACGCACTCCTGGTTTATGTTTAGAAACTTGGTGAGTCAGCAGTGTTTGAGGTTCGAATCTTCTGAGTTGCGAATTTATAAATTAATATAAAATTAAATCGCACAAATAAAATTTTTCCTCTTTTTATTTCAGTCTGAAATTTTCAGGAACTGTTCGTAGGAAATTCGAACTGTTCGTAAGAAACTTCGAAATTTATCCATATATTTCTCATAGAAATAAGGATTTAATGTTTCATTTTTTTATCTCGTATCCGAGACCTAGCTACAAGTTCGTGACTTCTTCACGGATAAATTTTTTCCGTGTATAGGTATTATATACTGGAATAAAGCACTAAAATTTTCAGCACTTACATTTTTAATCGAGATCTTCATAATTATATTAATCAGTTTTTGCTCGAATTTGAAAAGATAAGGATTATTTATACGCTTGTCTTATCCTTGGCGGTTATCCTTAATTCTATTGGTGAATATAATAATATGATATATTTGTACTTTTAGGTACATTTTTTAAGCTATATGCAAATCAGAATTTGTGCGACTCAATCTACATTCTATCCCAATTGCTATCTTCTTTCAAACCTTTTTTGAGTTTGAGTACGAATTTAATCTGACTTTATTCCGGGTAATCCAGTATGTGTGTGTTATGGAAAATAGAATTCGAAAAGTGTCCCTATTGATATGAAATTCGCACCATATGTTCACGTCCACATATAGATGAATTTTTAACAAAATGGTTGGATTTTTAATCAAAAAGATCAATTTTTATCCAAAAAGATGAATTTTCAATCAAAGAAATTAATTTTCAACTAAAATGATAAATATATTCAACTAAAAAAGATGAATTCTCAACGAGAAATATAATAGCTAAAATTTCAACCAAGAAACATTTCAATTTTTCATAAGAACCAGTTTAATTCAACCAAAAAATCCGGTTTTCAATAAAACATTTAATTCTCTACAATTACCTAAATTTTTCAGCCTACAAAGATTTTTTAGTCAATAAAGAAAAAATAATTTATTGAAAATGTTTCATTTCTAAACCAATAAAACGAATTTTGTACAAAACAACTGAATTTTCAAACCACAAATGGGAATTTTCTTCAAAAAATATAAATTCCAACAAATAGCCGAATTTTCAAACAAAAAGAAAAGCATTTTAAAAAAAAGGTTTTCAACTGAAAAGATGAATTTTCATTCAAAGAAACGAATTTTCAACTCAAATGATGAATCTTCAACCAAAAAAGATGAACTCTCAACGAAAAATATAATAGCTAAAATTACGACCTAGAAAAATGTCAATTTTTGATAAAAACCAGTTAAATTCAGACAAAAAGACAGTTTTTCAACAAAATTTAATTTTTTATTAGTTGAATTTTCAGCCTACAAAGATTTTTCAGTCAATGAAGGAAAAACACTTTATTCAAAATGCTGAATTTCTAAGCCAATCAAATGAATTTTCTACAAAACAAACGAATTTTAAAAAAGCAAATAGGAATCTTCATCAAAAAACATAATTTCCAACAAATAGCCGAATTTTTAAACAAAAAGGATAGCCTTTCAAAAAAATAGTTAATAAAAAAAATGCAATCAAAAAGATGAATTGTGAACGAAGAAGATTAATTTTCCACTTAAAAATATAGATTTTCAACAAAATACATAAATTTTCAACCCAATAGTTGAATTTTCAAGTCAAAAGGATAAATTTTCAACGGAATAGGTAACTTTTCAGTTAAGATGATTTTTCGAAAAAAGACATGAATTTTCTACAAATAAATGAATTTTCAACTGAAATAATTAATCTTTAACCAAAAAAGATGAATTCTCAATGAAAAATATAATAGCAAAAATTTCATACAAGAAACAATTTAATTTTTCACCGAAAGTAGTTAAATTCAACCAAAAAAAAAAGATGACTTTTCAACCAATAAAACGAATTTTCTACAAAATAACTGAATTTTCAAACCACAAATAGGAATTTTCATCAAAAAACATAATTTCCAACAAATAGCCGAATTTTCAAACAAAAGGGATAGCCTGTTAAAAAAATGTTTAATTTAAAAAATTTTTTTAAATTTTAAACCTAAAAGATGAATTTTCAACGAAAAAGGTTAATTTTTTACTTAAAAAGATGGATTTTGAACAAAATAAATGAATTTTCAACCCAATAGTTGAATTTTCAAACCACAAATAGGAATTTTCATCAAAAAATATAATTTCCAACAAATAGCCAAATTTTCAAACAAAAGGGATAGCCTGCTAACAAAAATGTTGAATTACAAAGAAATTAAAAAATTTTAAACTAAAAAGATGAATTTTCAACGAAAAAGATTAATTTTTTACTTAAAAAGATGGATTTTCAACAAAATAAATGAATTTTCAACCCAATAGTTGAATTTTCAAACCACGAATAGGAATTTTCATTAAAAAACATAATTTCCAACAAATAGCCGAATGTTTAAACAAAAAGGACAGCCTGTTAACAAAAATGTTTAATTAAAAAAATTAAAAATTTTAAACGTAAAGCGGAATTTTCAACGAAGAAGATTAATTTGTTACTTAAAAAGATGGACTTTCAACAAAATAAATGAATTTTCAACCCAATAGTTGAATTTTCAAACCAGGAATATGAATTTTCATCAAAAAATATAATTTTCAACAAATAGCCGAATTTTAAGACAAAAAGGATAACCTGCTAAAATAAATGTTTAATTTAAAAAAAAATTAAACATTTTATCACATTATTTATTTATATAACATCGTTACCAACAAATAGCCGAATTTAAAAAAAAGGATAGCCTGTTAACAAAAATGTTTAATTGCAAAAAATTAAAAATTTTAAACTAAAAAGATTAATTTTCTACTTAAATGATTGATTTTCAACAAAATAAATGAATTTTCAACCCAATAGTTGAATTTTCAAACCACGAATGGGAATTTTCATCAAAAAACATCATTTCCAACAAATAGCCGAATTTTCAAACAAAAAGAATAGTCTTTTGAAAAAAATGTTCAGTTAAAAAATAAATCAATCAATTTCCAACCAAAAAGATGGATTTTTAACGAAGAAGATTAATTTTCTACTTAAAAAGATGGATTTGTAACAAAATGAATGAATTTTCAACCAAATAGTTGAATTTTCATGAAAAAAAGATAAATTTTCAACGGCATGGTTAAATTTTCAACCCACAAATATTTTTCAGTCCATAAAAACAATATTTTACTTAAAATGTTGAATTCTTCAAACAAAACAAAAAACTAGTTTTCTACAAAACAGTTCAATTTTCAACCCGCAAATATATGAATTTTCAACAGAAAAGATAATTTTCAATAAATAGCTGAATTTTCTACCAAAATAGTTGAATTTCACCCAAGAAGACGAATTTTCAGTCGAGAACGATGGCCTTTTAACAAAAATTTTTAATGCAGAAAACAAAATTTAACAAAAAAGATGAATTTTCATTAAAGAATATTCATTTTCTACCCAAATTAACCAATTTCTATAAAAATAAATGAATTTTAAACTAAAAAGATAAATTTTCAAACAAATAATTGCATTTTCAGTTGAAAAAATTAATTTTCAACTAAAAAATAAAAGAATTTTTAACCAAAGAAATTAATCTTCAGCAAAAATTGATGAATTCTCAACGAAAAATGCTGATATTTCAACCAACAAAAATTTTAATTTTGGATCAAAAACAGTTAAATTCAACAAAAAAAGACGATTTTTCAACAAAAAAGTTAATTTTCAACAAATATTACAAATTTAAACCAACGAAGATTGTTCAGACAATAGAGAAGAAAAAATCCAATTTAAATGTGGAATTTTTAAGCCAAAAAGTCGAAATTTCTACAAAACAGATGAATTTTTTCAATCCTCATATATGAATTTTCAACAAAAGAGATCATTTTCAACAAATAGCTCAATTCGCTATCAAAATATTTAAATTTTCAACCAAAACGGATAGCTTTCTAACAAAATTGTTCAATTAAAAAAAAAATTTATTTCTGATCAAAAAGATGAATTTTCAACGAAGAAGATTAATTCTTTTACCAAAAGACGAATTTCTATCAAAATATGTACATGAATTTTCAACTAAAAAAGATAAATTTTCAACGAAAAATCTAATCGTGGATATTTCAACAACAAAATTTGTATTTTTATTTAAAAACAGTTGAATTAATAAAAAAAGACGAATTTGAAACAAAATATTTAAATCCTTAAGCAATACTTTATCGTTAATCTAATTTCTTTTTCGCCATTTATGACACAAAGAGTTCCAGAGGTCACATTTTTTAACCGAGTTTAAATGATATATTCTTTTTATAAATTAAAGCTTATTAAAAAATGTCGTTTTTTGTACTTCAATTTGAAAGATGCCAAAAACCCATAACTATTTATATTTTGTTGTTTGCTCTATTATTTATTGAGATTTTCTCAAAAATAGAATTAGTACATTTTCTCTCGGTAATGGAAATTTTTATCATAGATCAATTGTTATAAACAAATTAATGGATAAAACTAGAATCTGCTGCATTTTATATCGATTTCGTTGTTGAGTTATGTGACATGGACAATTGTGATTGTTATGAACCATTTTTAAACAAATTCACTTATATCGCGTTTTCGAACATAGATATTATTTTTTCCGGGGAATTATTTCTATATATCTTACAAGAAATTGCCATTTAAGAATACTTGTGATTGTTAACTACAATTATTATTAAAAAATGCACTTAGAAGAACATAGAACATTTTCATTTTATGCTGTCACTTTTTTCATCTCAAGAACAATATTTTTACACAAGAAATTGTCATTCGACAACATATGGTAATTATTATCGTTGTATTTATCAATTCTTATAAACAAAATCACTGTTTTTGCCTTTTTTATAGGATTTTTTTTCTCAGCGAAATATAACTCCTATCATAAGAATAAGTGATTTTTACCGAGAAGAAGAACCTTATAATTGAAACATTATCCTTCAGATGCAAGAAATGTCTTTGTAGAAAATCGAAATTTTCTTGGTTTAAACAGCGGTATAATTGTATTTGTTCATAAAAATTATTTACATATAAGCAATTGCTTATATCAATGTCAATTTTTGTTGAAAGACAATCTGTTTGATAATAAGTTATTATTGAGTTATTAAATTATAATATCATTCATGACTATTTAATTATTATTTAATTATTAATAAGTTATAAATTATCCGTGTGAATTGAATAATAAATAAATATTGAGATGAAAATAAATGATCCCGCAGTATATGAAAATGGTCTATGTTCAAAAGCTCGAAATAAATGAATTTGTTTATCAAAATTGTTTATATACTCTCGTGGAAAGTTTTGGTAAATTTGCATTGACCATTCGAAAAAAGTCGGTGTCTCCAAATCTATGGGTTTTCCAAAATCATCAAAAAGCAAAATCATCATTTTGAAATCTTGCGTTCAACTCATTGCCAAATCTCGAAAATTGTACCTACAAAATTATACAATTCATTACGTAGAAATATTCGCGTCGGTTTTCCTTTTTTTACATTTTAATTGTCAAAAAAAAAAAAAAAAAAAAAATTAACGTGAATTTCGTAAAAGTGGAAATGTAAGTAAAAATTTGTATAATCGCCTCCCTGGACTAAGAATATGAATAAATAATACGTAATTACTAAGTGATCATAAAAAATGCTTATTCATGGAATGGAAATTTCTACGAAGATAAAAATACGAATTTGGTCGCTTTCGTTCATTTCTTATCAGGTGCAACGTCAGATCCCAAATATACCTCTTTACACGCAGCTTCTTTTCGAATTTTAAAAATCTAAACATTATCATTTAAATATGTTTTAAATAAAAAAGGTATCTGGAATTTTTGATTTTTAGGATTTGATGTTGTATCTGATAAAAATAAACGCAAACGACCAATCTCTTATTTTTAGCTTCGCAGAAATTTCCATATATTTCACAACTCAATATTTTTTTATGATTACTCAGCAATCACGCAATATTTGTGTCCTTGGTCCAGATTTAACGAGTAGAATTCGCTCTTGATATTACAAATTTTACAAATGTTTATGATCAATTTTCTAGGCTTGCCGCTGAGTTAAACATAAGTTAAAAATGTCTTGATTTCTCAAATTATGATTATGAGGCGAAAATGTGCAAACTTCCAAACGATTGTTCTTTGAATGGCGTAGATTTAGTTTCTGCACAGATATTTCGTCTTTGATGCAAAGCATGCATTTTAAAACGGTCAATACAATTTTGCCAAAACCGTCCAGCTATGATGACTGTGTTACTTAAATAGTCCGCATGAGAAAATGAAATTGTTTTAAACACAAAAACTCTACAAATCTTTGCATCTCATCTTAAGGAGTTAACATGCTTCAGTGTGTGGTAATTTTAACAATTTAAACAAAATTTCTTTGTATTACAAATATGTTCTAAAAATCTTGGTAACACGAAAATTCTATTGAACTACACGGAAAAAATTTATCCGTAAAAAAGTCACGAACGAGTAGCTAGGTCTCGGATATGAGAAAAATTCATCGGATATTTATATATTTTCGTAAATAACCTGCGAACTTTGAGAAAGATTAACGAACTCGATGTGAAAATTCTAAAACGGTTCATCACTTTTTTTTTACGTGAATAATTAGAAAAATATTATGAGTGATTGGGAAAAGATTCTCAGAGCACTCACGAGCTTGCCCGACAAATCTGGGAACTAGAAAGTAGGTTCGCCTGTACATGGCCCACACACACACTCTCCCAAACGCGCGGTGCGTGTGTGCGCTCGTATGTGTGCCTCGAGCTCGTCGGAATTCGGATGAGTGGCTAGAAGTTTTATAATACCTATTTTGTTTGGCCTCGATGGCTGCGCGTGTTTACGCACTCCTAGTTTATGTTTAGAAACTGGTGAGTCAGCAGTCTTTGAGGGTTTGAATCTTCTGAGTTGCGAATTTATAAATTAATATAAAATTAAATCGCACAAATAAAATTCTTTCTCTTTATATTACAGTCTGAAATTTTCAGGAACTGTTCGTAGGAAATTCGAACTGTTCCTAAGAAACTTCGAAATGTATCCATATATTTCTCATAGAAATAAGGATGTAATGTTTCATTTTTTTATCTCGTATCCGAGACCTAGCTACAAGTTCGTGACTTCTTCACGGATAAATTTTTTCCGTGTGAAGGGCCAGAATGTGCTATTATTGATATAATTCTTACGAGTGAACCACGTGTTTAATTTTGTCCATTTTTTCTTCATTAAATCTCTAATTTTTTCTAGACTTTGTGAAACTCTTTTACACATTCCGAAAGGCCCTAATTTTCTTACCACTTCGAAGCTGCACACCTCCGGTCATACAAGGAATACGCAAGGAAAATTTAATTTGTTTCTCGTTGCAGAGTTGAGTTCGCTGTCCGACTGTTCACGTAGTGGCGATCCTAATCCGAGTGTTCCTCGTTCCAGACCTTCTTATTCTCCCAACAAATGTCATTCTCCTGCAAGGTCACGTTCTCCTGAAAAGTCACCTTCTCCTGCAAGGTCACCTTCTGCAAGGTCCCTTTCTCCTGCCGAACCTCAAAGCTTTCTTCGAGCCAGGTCCAGGTCTCCCCCCCTCATGCATTCTCCTTCAAACATACTTGGATATACAGTTGAAGAAATTAGATTTGTTCGGTTTATTCCCAAGGCGAATCCGAACCGGCAATTCGAAATTCGAAGATACACTTTTCCTCGTGATACACGAATCCAATTGAGAGGATACAATCAAATCTTCAGCCCATGCCAACCGAAGAACAAAGGGTATTATCAACATCCAATGGTGACATCTTTGCAATAGTGGAGCTCACGGCAGTTCGTAAAATACTTCGTGGGATATATACAATAACAGAAACCGGCTTTCAAAAACGGGCAAAAATAAACATGGAAAGCGGCAAGATTGAGGTGATGAGCCCAGGAGAAGTCAAGGAAACTCCATTAGGCACCCGTTCACCAATATCAAAGATATTTAGAACAGTAAACGTAAACGACGTTAATCCACCTCAATATTTTAATTTTCTTTAAATGTAAAACTAAAATATGCTGTATGTATGTTGCAAGTAACTAGTAATACTTTTCTTAAAGAATTGTAGTCACGAGATTTCGCATACGTAATTGATGTCGAAAACCAGATTGGGTGCAACACTACTTGAATATGAATTTACTGGATATTTTCAGTTTGTTTATTACTAATATTATACACGTGTACCCAGCCAATACATTCAGTTTACAGCATCAAGTTCGTTCATAGTGATTCTTTTTTTTCATTATTTTATTTTGAGATTGGTTTTCTATCAGAAAGTGACAGTTGATGTCATGTTCACATTTTAATAATAATTCAAAAATTAAAAATATTAGTGCACCTCATCAATTTTAATCATGCAAATGTATAACGTAACTTAATTTTTTTATATCTTTAAAATTGTAAATCATTGAATGACACCTCTGGAACCTACATTATTCTTCCGATTGGATAAAAGGTTTTAATAGGTATCTGTTAATGGAGGCTCATGGATATTTTTACAGAAATTTTGATTCATCAATTATTTCTAGAGATATTTCAGTTTCTATGCAAAAAAACGTCTTTTAAATAATTTAATAACTCATGGATTCGCCCAGATTCGCGGTGGTGAATCGCCGAAACAAAAACCGCGATTATATTTTCTCGAACTACATACATGCACTTAGTCCCTTGTGTTTATATATCTGCCAATATTTAACCGATTTGCCTCAAATCTCCTGGAATCAATACAAAATCACTGAACCTAAACGAGATTCACGCGAATTTTCAAACGAGAAGGATTCATTTCTGATGAAATTGATGAATTTTCAACAAAACATATGAATTTTAAATCAAATAGTTGAATTTTCAAACAAACATGTAAAAGTTAAATTTGCAGTTAAAAAATCAAATGTCCCAAAAAATTCATTTTCAGCAAAATAGTAAAATTTTCAACTAATAGTAAGATGAATTTTCAATTGGAATAGCTAATTTTCAGTTAAAAATTCATTTTCAACGAAAAAACAACGATTTTTCAACAAAATAGTTAAATTTTCAACCAAAGAGATGAATTTATAACTAAAATGAAGAATCTTCATAAAAAATACTTCTTAACCAAATTTTTGAATTCTCTACAATGTAGGATAATTTTTTCCCCAACGAGATAGATCCTCATCAAAAAATGTAATAGTTGATATTTTCCACAAAATAAATGAATTTTCAATCAAATAGTTGAATTCTCAACAAAATAGTTAAGTTTTCAACCATAAAGATGAGTTTTCAAGACAGAATCTTAATTTTCTACGAAAAAAAAACGAAATTTCAACAAAATGCATGAATTTTGTTTTCAATTAAAAAAGATAAATTTTCAACAAAAAATGGAATAGCTAAAGTTTCAGTCGAGAAAATTGATTTTTAACAAAAAGAAAACGAATTTTCAAGCAAACCATTTTGAACTAAAATCAAGAATCTTCAACCAGAAAACTCAATTTTTAACAAATTAGTTCAACTTTCAACCATTTTTATCTTACTCATCAGGGATATTGAATTCTGCGCTATGCGGAGTTTTTGTTTTAAAAAAGAATAAAAAGCCCAAAATTACTATTTTTCATGCCTCAATAAAAGAAATCTATATGTATACAATTATTCCTGAACGCACCGCATTCAATAATATACGATAAATAATACGGACGGTTCCCACATTGAATAAATTTTTCACGTAAACGGCGGATTTCGCTAAAACGTAAAATATTATATAAATTGTCATATCAGTTTTAACGAGTTTAGTTTAGTTACTAAACTTTAGTATTTACATTTTTTTTTCTTAAATCCGGCTCTAATGAAATGTAAATATCTCAGAAGGACAAGCTTGACGTCACAATCTGTTAGATAACGATTATATGGTATGTGTATTATATACTGTTATAAAGCACTAAAATATTTAGCAGTTACATTTTTAGTCAAGTTCTTCATAATTACATTAATCAGTTTTTGCTCGAATTTGAAAAGATGATGATGTTTTCTACGCTTGTATTATCCCTGGCGGTTATCCTCAATTCTATTGGTGAGTATAATAATATAATATATTTATAATTTTAGGTACATTTTTTTAAGCTTTACGCAAAGCAGAATTTTCGCGATTTAAGGTACATTCCCCACATAGCACACTTCCCGAAAAAACCAGGTCTGTCCCAGGTTTTTTCGGAAAAAGCATAGGCCTAAACCTGGTACAGACCTGGTTTTTTCGGGAAGTGTGCTATGTGGGTTCTATCCCAATTGCTATATTTTTTCAAACTTCATTGGATTTTGTCCGAAATGATAACAAATTAAGTCTGAGTTTATTCCTGGGGAATCCAGAATAGGGGTTATAGGAAATAGAATTCGAAAAATGTTCCTATATTGATATGGAATTCGTACCATATGCTTGCGTCCACATATAGATGAATTTTTAACCAAATGATTGATTTATGGCTCGATTTACTATCAAAATAGTTGAATTATTAACCCAAAAAGACAAATTTTCAACAAAATACATGAATTTTCAACCAAATACATGAATCTTCAATCCTCCAAAAAAATTAATCTTATAAAAAAATCACCGTTTTTGCCTTTTCATCTTATGAGGTTCTTTTTCTCGGCGAAATATAATTCCTATCATAAGAATAGGAAGAGCCTTGTGATAAAGATAATATTATAATATTATATATTATATTATATCTTATAAAGAGCCTATAAGAAGAGCCTTATAAGTAAAACATATTATCCTTTAGATGAAAGAAATGTCTCTGTAGAAAATGGAAATTTTCTTTGTTCAAACAGCGATATAATTGTTTTTCTTCATAAAAATTAATCATAAGAAATTATTTATATCAAGTTCAATATTTGTTGTTATACAGTCTACATTTCTATCTATTATTAATTCAATAATAAATAAATATTCAGATAAAAGGAATGATCCCAACTAGGCCGTTGGGGTGCTACGTACGCTTTATCGCTATGCTACTCTCTTGTCGTGCATGAGTGACCACAGCACATCCCCCCGCGGCTCCTCTTGGAACGCATAAATTGAGTTTGCTTAAATTGAAGTCCGACTGTAAATGCATTTTTCAAATCAAAATTGTTTATATACTCCCCGCGCAAAGTTTTGGTATATTTGCATTGACCATTTTAAAATGCATGCTTTACTTAAAGGCAGAAGTCTGTGCCTCAAAGTCTATGGTTTTTACACCAAAATTATCATTTTTAAATCTTGCGTTCAACTCTTCACCAAATCTAGAAAATTGTACCTACGTGAATTTGGTAAAAGTTGAAATGAAAGTAAAAAAGTTTCATAATCGCCTCCCTAGACTCAGAATATGAATAAATATCACGTAATTACTGATTGATCATGAAAAATGTTTAGTCATGGAATGGAAATTTTTGCGATGATAAAAATAGAAATTTTGTCACTTTCATTCATTTGTTATCAGATGCAACGTCAGATTCCAAGTATACCTATTTGCATGCAGCTTCTTTTCGATTTAAAAAAATCTAACCATTATCATTTTAATATGATAATATTATTACGAGTTATGTTTTAAATAAAAAAGGTATCTGGAATTTTGGATTTTAGGATTTGACGCATCTGATAAAAATAAACGCAAGCGACGAATCCGTTTCGACGATTTCCATTTCACAATTAAATATTTTTTATTATAACGTGGCAATCACGCAATATTTATTCGTATCCTTGAACCAGATATAACGAGTAGGATTCGCTCTTGATATTTTGAATATTACCAATTTTTATGATCCATTTTCTATATTTGGCGATGAGTTAAACGTAAGATTTCTCAATTTACGATTATGACGCGAAAATGTATAAACTTCCAAACGTTTGTTCTTCGTGTTGAGTGAATAATTACCATTTAATAATTTTGTATGAATCATTTGTATTTGTAACTTATATATTTCATATTCTCATGTTTGTACTGGCATCGAATCCTTCTTTCAGCATCTATATTTTTCCTAATTTCAGTTTATGCTTTATCCTCGTATGAATTTAGGTGAAAATGACCAAATTTGAAATCACAAATTAGAGTCTTAGACCGAATCAGAGAAAGTTTCAGTGCAGATGTGGGAAACTGACTGCGACAAAAGGGTCTATTGAGGGAGGCTTAAAGTCTCAAGAAAACGTTCTGATCCTCGGTCTTTCTCGCGCTCAAGCTATAAAGCCTATTTTGCAACACCCTTAACTATTCGCTCTCAGTAGTTTATTCCAGACCTCTTGATAAAACCCAGTATGTCAACCACTGATCGCGTTATAATCTCCTCAGGTCTCATGAAGTGGGCCCCAAGGGTTTTTTGCCTGAGCTTACCTAATGCCGGGCACTGGCAGGGATGTTTCATCATCTATGCCGCATTTCCTGCACTCTGCCATGGGGCTGTACCCAATTTTGTGCATGTGATGGTTCAGATGGTTGTGCCCTGTAAGCACGGTCCTTGTGTCTTTCTTGGGTAATCCCAGGATTTCCCTAGCTCTGTCCATCCTGTACGTATAGCCCAGGATGGCTTTCACCCATCGGCAACCCTGGGTTTGTTCCCCGTATTCCTGGTGCTTCGTCCGGATCCAGTTTTTGAAGGCCATTCAGATGCAGCAAGACGCTAGTTCCAGTACCATTTCCGGTCCTATGTATTCACTTGCTGCACAGCTTTTTGCCGTCTTATCCGTTTATTCGTTGCCCTTGATCCCTGTTTGACCAGGAACACATATGAGAACCACGTTGTTCTTTTCTGCAAGTTGGTTTAATGCCCCTTTGCATTCCCAAACCAGCTCTGATGTTATGTCTGGTTTCCGAATTGCAGTTAATATCGCTTGGCTATCCGAGCAGATTTTAATCTGCCTACCAGCAGCGTTTGCCACTATTAATGTTTCAGCTCAGCGAAGGACGGCGAGGACCTCCGCCTGAAAGACAAGGGCATGCCGCCCAAGCGGGGTCCCTATCCCCCTCCTTCCCGCGCTGTACTATATTCCTGCTGCTGACCCTCATACTCCTTTGGAGCCGTCTGTATATCAGTTTTCCCCTTGGAGGAACGGGTTACCATTTGCTTTCCGCATATCCCTGCTTGGGATGCAGACGCGGAAAGTCTTGGTGAAGTTGAACCGTTTTATTGTTTTATCTTGCCTCATTGCTAGAATTGGCAGTGTGCTGATGTCTCTTAGGAGCCTAGTGTGTCTAGTTCCACAAGTCCATCCATTTTCTCTTGCCAGACGGCCCATCACGTGATCCGCCCTGACAGTTATCGCAACATGTAGGGGTTCTTCACAGAGCATGAATTCTATCGCTGCTGTGGGCGTAGTCCTCATTGCTCCAGTCAAGCCCTTAAATGCTAGCGTTTGTAATCTTCGCAGCCTGTCCTGCATTGTTTAAGTTCTGCCCGTGGCCACCAGACCACGACTGCAAGTAGGAGCCTTGGTTTAAGGACAGCGGAGTAGAAAAGTCATGCATGCATTTTAGGCCCTAGACCCAACGTCAAAGCAAAGGCTCTTCTTGTAAGATTCATCAACGTTTCCAGATGAGCTCTCCTGATTAGGACTGGATATAATTACTGGATATAAATAATGGATATAATAATATACAGGACTATAATGCACCACAGGAGAAGTGACAGGAAACCCCCCTGCGGGCGTTCTCGCGGCGCTACTCCCCCGACTAGGCCTTCGCCCCATCTGTCTTTGAGTCACCTCCGGTGTAGCGTGCTTCGTATTCAGCTTACTAGCTGGTCTGGCACGCCACAGCTTAAAGCCTCTCGACAGATGACTTTTGGAAGGGTATTGCTGAAGGCACCCTCTATATCCAAGAAGGTGCCCACAACATACCCTGCTTGTTCCAGCTTCTGCTCTAATTTTGCTACGACCGCATGGAGCGCAGTTTCTACAGAGCAGCCTGCCTGAAAGACTCGCTGCCCTCTGTGCTGCGGGGAGGCTAAAATAACCTCACCCCTGATGTATCTCTCGACCAGTGCTTCTGTAGCCTCTTCAGAATTAAGGACGTTAAACTGATCGGCCGGAAATCTTTAGCAGCAGTGTAGACCTCCTTCCCAGGTTTGGGGATGAAGGCCACTCTGCCGTCCTTCCATGCCGATGGCACGTGTTTAAGGGCAATGCTTGCCCTAAATAGTTTCGTCAGTATGGGGGCGACGAAACCCATGCTCTTTTGTAAGAGCACTGGGTATACGCCATCCGCCGCCGGTGATTTAAAGGGGCAGAAGGACCCAATGGCTCACTTCACTTTCTTGATAACAACGACCTCGGCGGCAAAATTCCAATCGGCCTTGTCCCTCTCCTGTCCCAGGCTTCCTTTTCTCAGTCGGTTTGAGTTCGCTGTAAACCTGGGAAGTCGAATTCCATCAGGTGATTCAGCGTTTCTTCTTCGGCCAAATCGCCATTATCGAGCCTTATGAGACCGAGGCGAGACTCCGGATTTTTTGCCAGGATCTTGTGGAGCCTCGCTATATCCGGAATGTTTTTAGATTCCTCGCACAAGCACCTCCAATCTTCCTGTTTGTAGATTGTGTTCTTCTTGTATTAATCCTGAACCATCTTATAGATGTCCCAGCCTGAAAGAAATTTAGTTCTGTTTGCCCTCTTGTACAATGCTCTAGTCTTTTCACGGAGTTTCTTCAGGTGGGTGTTCCCCCATTCTACTCCTATCCTAGACTTGATTGTACTTTTAGGGCAATTGTTCTCATATGATGTAATCATCAGAAAATAAGCAGCGTGCTCTAACTCATCAATGGAACCGTAGCTTGTGTGGTAGTTCACAAGCCTGCCTTTAAGTTCCTCTTCATATGAGTCCCAAAGTGTAATCCTCGGGTTTCTGATCTTTGAAACAGCCGGTTTTCCTAGGGCTAACTGGAAAAAGTTATATTTGTGATTCGATAGAGACTACTCGTCGGAGACTTTCCAGTCCACTATTCTGATCCTCAGTTCTTCCGAACCTACAGTCAAATCGAGAACCTTACTCCTGTTTTTAATCTGGAATGTGGGCGCATCATCGCGACTAAGGATCTCCAACTCAGTAACCCCCACACTGTATGGTGGGAGTTTGCATCACAGCCCAACAACAAAGAAATCCCATTCTCCTGGCAGTGCTGAATTATCACCTCGACCTATCTAGAAGCTGGGGGCTTCTCAGCATCGCCCGAGAAAGAAGCCGTGGTGATATACACCTCTAGCCTGTCTCTGCTTCTGTCCCTGAGTCTTACCTTAATAACGGTGAGGTCCTTGGAGCAGAGCTTAGGAACCAAAATCGCATCGATACCCTTGACGGCTATGCATGCCCTTGGTGCTTTTTCGCGTGACCCCTTGAATATGGAGCTACACCCTCCTAAGCCATTAATCCTTTCCTCGTATAACCAGGGTTCTTGGATTAGGGCAATCCCTGTTTGCAACACTGCCATACGCCTGGTTAAAACCACCCAGGCGTCTTTGCTATGGTGCAAATTTATCTACATCATTGAGATTCCCGTCTCAGCCATCAATAGACTAATTCGGGACGTCTCTTGGAGTCCTTCCTGCTTTTGCCGAAGACCGAGCAGGAGGAGTTGCTCCAGATGATGCTGCGATATCTAAGGCCTCCAGCGCGGCCTTCGATTTCTGAGCACCACAAAGGTGGACGACCCCTAAGGAGCCATCCACCTTTGGCGGAGGGTTAGAATCGGGCCCGGAACGGAGCCCTCATTATTTCTGCTTGTATTTACTGTGTCACGCATTTTGGTCCCATGATTAACTAGGGAAATAAAGAACACCTCCTGCAGAGCCGCGCTTGCAGGAGGCGGATCTATATACTATGGGATTCGACCTGGTATCGATATTCCAGGGGGCTTTGCTACGATGGTCATTTGAAAAGTTTCCGGCCTTATTGACAAAAAGATACAAGATTTGACACCAAGATTTGGGCATGTGAGAACTAACCGCGCGCTGGTTGCCGCATACTCGGTTTTCCTCATTGTTGATCAGAATGACTTAAAATTTTTACAGATTACATCTCACGACACGCCCTGAAGGCCTAAAAGGTTAAAATGCTTCAGTGTATGGTAACTTTAACAATTTTAAAAAAATTTTCATTTTTATTTAAAACATTTTCTAAATGTCTTGGTAACACGATAGTACTGTCACACTAAGGAGCATTATTGATATATTGCATTTATCATCTGAATGTAATTATTCCGTAGAAGATCAAAAATTATTACGAGTGAACCACGTGCTTAATTTTATTCTATTTTTTCTTCATTAAATCTCTCATTTTTTGTAGACTTTTATGAAACTCTTTTACACATCCTTAAAAGCCCTCATTTTCTTATTACATATTTCAACTTCCTACTATTTTCTATATACCACTGCATGTATCGCTTCATGTGAGAAATGATCACTCTTGCCACTTCGACGATGCACACTTCCGATCACACAAGGAGTACCCAAGAAAAATGTAATCCTCTGTTTCTTGTTGCAGAGTTGAGTTCACAGTTCAACCGTTCACCTAGTGGCTCCCCTATTCCGCATGCACCTCGATTTGGACTTTCTTATTCTCCTAACAGAGATCATTCTCCTAACAGAGATCATTCTCCTGCAAGGTCACATTCTTCTGACGAACCTCAAAGCTTTCTTCGAGCCAGATCCAGGTCTCCCCCCCTCATGCATTCTTCTTCAAACATACTTGGATATACAGTTGAAGAAATTAGATTTGTTCGGCTCATTCCCAAGGCGAATCCGAACCGGATATTCGAAATTCGAAGATACACTTTTCCTCGTGGTAAACCAATTAAAATTAGAGGAACCCTTAAGACCCTTATGCCCATGCCAACCGAAGAACAAAGGGTGTTATCAACGTCCAATGGTGACATCTTTGCAATACTGGAGATTAACGCATTTAATAAAATACTTCGTGGGATATATACAGCAACAATTACTGGCACTCAAAGACGGGCAAAAATGAACATGAACAGCGGCAGGGTTCAGGAAATGAGCCCATTAGAAATCAAGGAAACTCCATTAGGCAGCCGTTTCCCAATGTCAAGGATATTTACTACAGTAAATGTAAACGACATTCATCCACGCCAATAATTTAACTTTTTTTAATGTCAAACTAAAATATGATATTGTCTGTATGTTACAAGTATAACTAGTAATCCTTTTCTTAAAAAGTTGTAGTCCCGCGATTGCGCATACATTATTGTCGAAAACCTGATTGGTGCGACACTGCGTGAATATGACTTTGCTGGCTGTTTTCAGTTTATTTATTACTAATATAATATAATCATAATTACCCAGCTAATACCTGTTCGCAACATGAAGTTGGTTCGTAGTGCATCGCTGCCCTCATCACAAATCTGCGAAGGGCATCAGTTCTAGGAGCGCACAAAAACAGTTTACTAAAATCAAGTTTCCAGTGCATTTCATAAAACCGGGATTAGCCAAGATTCGCGGTGTTGAATCGCTGAAACAAAAGCCGCGAATATATTTTCTTGAACCTTATGCACTTAGCCCCTTGTCTTTATATCTCTGCCAATGTATAAATATCAAATCTTCTGAAATCAATAACGAATTACTAAAAATAATGCTGTACATATATATGTAAAAATGTGATATGTAATAAAAATGTAATATTACAGTAAGTCAGAGTAGACCTGTTGCTTACACTATTAAACCGGTTTGTTCAAAATTTTCAACATAATTCCGTTAGATGAATATCTAGAAAAGTGGAATAACTGTTTACAGTAAAATTTTCATTTTTAATATCAATATTAATGCTAATTGTACACGGAAAAACTATTGGTTGTAAAATTTGGCATTATAATATTTTTTTAGAAGAGTTCGATGGCAATGTACGACATAGTCGAGAAAATAGTATTAATTACCACAGCGATACGAAGAAACATTTTTTCCATATCAATTATAAATATACTCCAAACTTAATAATTGCCACCCGCGTGTAAAAAGTTTGCCTGGCCCAGGCATGGCAATAAACTTGGAAATATCTGGCTAAAGCATGGGTCACGGCTGAATGGTAGCATGGCTAAAGCCTTGCTCGTGTCCGTCTTCCATGCTTAGGACACGCTAAACACAAATGAATATTTTGAAGAACATGCAAGTGATAGAGAACATTAGCCAGCGTTGAAAATTAAAATCTTAAGTTTGCCAATAGCCGACACATCTCTAAATGGTAAGTCCACTACCCGGGTGCACCGGAACGTGCACCGGGTCGTTCAAGACGTCATCTACGAGCACTTTTTTGAAATTTAAATTGTGTCAATAGCCAAAATAACTACCAATGGTGAGTTGCCGATCAGGGTGCACCGGATCGCGCACCAGGTCGTTTAGCACGTATTCTACGAGAAATTTTTTGAAATTTAAATTGTGTCAATAGCCAAAATAACTACCAATGGTGAGTCGCCGATCCGGGTGCACCGAATCGCGCACCAGGTCGTTTAGCACGTATTCTACGAGAACTTTTTTGAAATTTAAATGGTGTCAATAGCCAAAATAACTACCAATGGTGAGTCGAATACGCAGGTGCGCCGGATCGCGCACCAGGTAGTTGAGCAGGTATTCTACGAGAACTTTTTTGAAATTTTAATTTTGTCAATAGCCAAAATAACTACCAATGGTGAGTCGACAATCAGGGTGCACTGGATCGCGCACCAAGTAGTTTAGCACGTATTCTACGAGAACTTTTTTGAAATTTAAATTGTGTCAATAGCCAAAATAACTACCAATGGTGAGTGCCTGAAACCTGAAGTGCCCGGTTTTGCGAGACTGAGTAACGTCAGATTCAAAACATTTTTTAGAACTTCCGAGTTTTGCAGTGTCCCTGTTTGGAAGAAAAATTTAGAAAAGTGTCAATTGATGATAAATTTCTAAAAAAAAATTCATGTTAAATTTTACCCTCTGGAAGATTAGAATGCTCAACTACCTCAGGTATTGACTTTTTTCTTGCCTTTGTCGATGGTTGATCAATATCTAGGATGATTAAATAATTAGATAATAGAAAATATTAGAGAAGTAAGGTATGAATTTAATATTCTGCTGTATATCAACTGAGAAGTTAATTTTAGTATCACACTTTTCCTTGATTGATCAAAATTTAGGATTATTAAATAATGAATGAAATATCACAATTTTTGAAATTTGAAATAGGCTTAAGTGAAGTAAGGAACGCGAGAAAATTGTTTTAATTAAAATTTTACCGTGTAAAGTATTAGAATGCTCAGTTTCCTGAAAAGCTAACTTTGATTTCGAGACTTTCCTTGCTTCGGTAATATCTAATATGATTAAATTATTAATTAATAAGAAGTAGTACAGACATGAGCTATACATTAAATTTGCAAAATTATAAGTTTTTAAAATTTAAGATAAAGCTTAGGTCTCATAATTTTCTTTAGAAAAATTTTACTGGTTGGGTTAGGAGAAGGTTCGCATCTGCTGGTAACATTTTGAAATGATGGGCCTGACAGTTGGGTTTCTTGAAAAATAAAATAATATTAGAATAATATAATACTGGAAAAATATGTCTTATTTTATCATAATGAAGTGAAAAACTAAACAAATTTACTTTCAAAAGAGGTTGCTTCGTTATGAGCAGACTTGGATATCACTTGCGGTCTTAGGGGCTCTTGTAAAACCGAATTGCTCGGTTTCACGGGGATGAGTAGTGGCAAATTTAGAACATTTCTATTCAAGTTTAATTGGCCCTTCTTTTGCGATTTTTTGACTACTGACTATTTTGTATCCTTTTTCTTAAGTGCTGTGAGATCTTTCTTCCCCAGCATTCCCCCTCTGGTATTACATGAAGGGAATTTAAAAACTTTTTATCCTCTGTCGGTAGAATATAAAATTAGTTTGGAAATCAACAAAAATCATAAAAATAATTCAAAACATTAAACTAAAGTAAGAAACATAAAATATCTAACGAATAAAGCACAATGGGGTCGTTGCATGAATTTTAGGTAATATATTTTTTAAATACTGCATAACATTCTGATTATTTTGGTGCATTTAAAAAAAAAATTTTGAAAACTTCATTGTGGAGAAAAAAAATGTTTAAGAAAAGTATTGAAATCCCTATTCAAAAGCTCTGTGACCTTGAAACGTCACTTCCCAAAAAAGCGCGTAACCAATCAGAATAATGATCTATTGACTAACGAAGTATCTAGCAGACAGCTGGCGAAAATTAAATTTACAATTTCTAACAGAGATATTTATTTACTTATAATTGTCGAAAAGCAATACAATTTTGCTTAAAATATAAAACCTCAAAAAAGATAGTAATGAATAATATCATTCAAGTGCGTGAGAATGAAATGTTTCCAAAGATAACCTCAATTTGAATATCTTTTACAATAGGTTATGTTTACTGTTTACCTATTCAGTCGCTAGCGGCCATATTATATTCCATCACCTCCATCACCAACCGGACAACCGCGCTAATCAGAATGAAGTACTTCCTGCAAAGTACTTCCCGCAAAAATTCAAAAAATATACTTTTTAAACATTAAAAAAGATATTTAAACTTGATTTAAAAAAAGTTTCCTTTTGTAGTTACATTATTTTTTTGGTGTTCTTTTAATTTTACTAGGAAAAAAAATTATTTGAAAATATGCAACAACCCCATTACAAAATGAAAAACATTAGCAATAAAATTTTTCTTATTACCGCTTCTCATTTTCAAAATAGCTTTAAAAATTTTGCCATTATAATCCACATCCACCTCCTCATCCTCTTCATCTCCATGCATTGCTTCCGTTTCTTCCATAATGGTGACACTCCTTTGCTTCACCCATTGTAAGAGTACCCACTTCATTATTATTTTCTTCGAGATAGATTAAAACTTGTTGTTCAGTCTCTCTGAATGTAGGACATTTATGTGTGTCTATGACGTCTATGACTACAGAATAAAATTAAAAAAGAATTTTTCTATGGAATTGACTTCACGATATTCACAACCGCCTTCAGGTCTAACAATTTCAGTTTTTCATTTCACAAAAATAGGTCACGGTTACGGTTACGGTTCCGCTGAAATGACTTAAACCAAAAGGTGCCAATACTAAGAATTGTTCTTTCTGTTTTGTATCTGGGACTTTTTTACAACTATTTTTTTTATGAAAAACAATATCTTTGCTAGAGCCGTTTTCGAGTCAATTCTTAATTTAAAAAAATATAAATACCCCGTTTTTCTCGAAGAACAAGCGAGATATGAAAAATTGTAAAAGGGCGAAATTGTTCCTTGGACAAATTCCTATGAAAAACTCCCTTTATAATTTTTCAACTCACTTCGGTATCTCGAAAAATAATAATTTTTTTTTTGAGGAAAAATTCGCTTTCCCGTGTTTTATACCAGATACAAAATTATAACAGATACATATTATTATTCAAATTGTCTGAAGATATTTTTTTATTTGAAGAATGTTATCAGCTAAGGATAAAAAGTGTTAAGTGTTAACCAAAGGTGTTGGTATGAGTACATTCCTAGCTTTTCTACTTGAAATAATTATATCGAGTAAAAGAAATAAGAAAAAAAAAGTAATTTATAGTGACATCGAAAAACTAAGTTTTTTCAAGTAAACGAAGTGGGATAAAAAATGATGAAGGGTTTTTTGTAGAAATTTCTCCAAACAATGATTGTGCACTGTTATCTTTTTTGATATCTCGCTTCGTTTCCGAGAAAAATGGGGTTATTCGATTTTTTTTTTCAAAGACGGCTGAGGCCAAGATTTTGTTTATGATCGAAAAATAGTTGTAAGACCTCCCAGACCCAAAATCAAGAAAAACATTCTTGGGTTTTGCACCATTGGGTTGAAGTCACTTTAACGGAACCTCAGGTCCGCGAGAATATGTCAATTTTGAGACATACTAATTTTTCCAGAAATTTATAAACTATCTGGTGCAGCCAGGTCATCGACTCACCACTTGGAATTGTTTTGGTTATTGAAAAAATTTAAATTCCAAAAAAGTTCTCATAGATGACGTCTTGAACGGTCTGGTCCACGATCCGGGGCACCCGGAGCGTCAACTCACAATTGGTAGTTATTTTGGCTGTTGGCACAACTTGAATTCCAAAAAGGTTTTAGTAGAATACGTGCTAAGCTACCTGGTGCGCGATCCCGTGCACCCGGATCGTTGACTCACCGCTGGTAGTTATTTTGCATGTTGGCACAATTTAAATTTTCAAAAAATTCTCGTGGAATACGTGCTAAACTACATGGTGCGAAATCCGGTGCACCTGGATCGTCGACTCACCATTTATTGTTATTTTGGCTATTGACACAGTTCAAATTTTAAAAAAGTTCTCATAGAATACGTGCTCAACTACCTGATGCGCGATCCAGTGCACCCTGATCAGCGACTCACCATTGGTAGTTATTTTGGCTATTGACACAATTTAAATTTCAAAAAAGTTCTCGTAGAATACGTGCTAAACGACCTGGTGCGCGATCCGATGCACCCTGATCAGCGACTTACCATTGGTAGTTATTTTGGCTATTGACACAATTTAAATTTCAAAAAAGTGCTCGTAGATGACGTCTTGAACGACCCGGTGCACGTTCCGGTGCACCCGGGTAGTGGACTTACCATTTAGAGATGTGTCGGCTATTGGCAAACTTAAGATTTTAATTTTCAACGCTGGCTAATGTTCTCTATCACTTGCATGCACTTCAAAATATTCATTTGTGTTTAGGGTGTCCTAAGCATGGAAGACGAACACGAGCAAGGCTTTAGCCATGCTACCATTCAGCCGTGACCCATGCTTTAGCCAGATATTTCCAAGTTTATTGCCATGCGTGACCCATGCTTTAGCCAGATATATCCAAGTTTATTGCCATGCGTGAGCCATGCAAACTTTTTTCACGCATTTACAGTTGGAAAGACTAATATTTTCTATGTCAAATTGTAAAATTTCATAGTAATTCAAATAGTTGAATTTTTAACCAAGAAGATTAATTATCTACCGAAAAAGACTAATTTTCAAAAAAATACATGAATTTTCAACTAAACAGGGACAATTTTCAACCATACAGTTGAATTTTTAATTGAAAATTTCCATCAAAAATGAAATACTTAAATTTTCAGTTAAAAAATTTAATTTCGTCCAAAACTAGAATGATTTAATTTTCAGTTTAAAATACCTTTTCAACCAGAAAACAACGATTTTTTTAACAAAATAGTTCAATTTTCAACCAAAGAGATGAATTTTCAATTAAAATGAATAATCTTCATAAAAAGGGACTTGATAACGAAATTTTTTAATTTTCTATAGTGTAGAATAGTTTTTCACCAAAAAAGATAAATTCTCAACAAAAAATGTAATGGTAGTTGATAATTGAACCAAAGCAGATTTTAATTTTAAATCAAAAGAAGTTGGAGTCAAAACCATAAAGGACGAATGTTCATCAAAATAGTTGAATTCTCAACCAAAAAGACGCATTTTCAAAAAAACACTTCACTATTCAACCAAAAAAGATACGTTTTAACAAAATTGTTTAAATTTCAACAAGGTACATTATTTTTTAACCAAATAGTTAAAATTTCACGCAAAAACATAAATTTTTAACCAAGAAGATCAATTTTCTACAGAAAAATACGAATTTTCAATAAAATACATGAATTTTCAACAAAATAGTTGAATTTTCATCTAAAAAATATAAATTTTCAGCCAAAAATGGAATAGTTACATTTTCAATTTGAAAAATTAATTAATTTCCAAAAAAAATTTCAACAAAATAGTTAAATTTTCAACCAAGGAGATAAATTTTCAACTAAAGTTATGCATCTCTAATCAAAAAATTATTTTTCAACAAGGTATTTCAACTATCAACCAAGTAATTGAATTTTTAACCAAGAAAATTAATTTTCTAACAAAAAAGAAACATGTTTAACAAAATGCATGAATTTTTAACCAAACAGATTTTAAACGAAAAAAAATACTGACATAAATGGAATGAATTTTAAACCAAATAATTGCATTTCCAAAAAAAAACTTAATTTTCTATCAAATAGTTTAATTTTCACTAAATAGTTGAATTTTCAATGGAGAAGATTAATTTTTGTCCGAAAAAGACGAATCCTTAAGCAAACACATGAATTTTCAATTAAAAAACATCTATTTTTAACCAAAAATGGGATAGTTAAATTTTCAGCCAGGGAAATTATTTTTTAAACTTTCATCAAAGTAGTTTAATTTTCCAAAAAAAAGGTAAATTTTCAACAAAAAACGGATTAGCCAAATTTTCAGTAAAAAAAATGAATTTTGAACCCAAAATAACGAATTTTCAACAATATAGTTAAATTTACCAAAATAGCTGAATTTAAAAACCAAAAAGACGAATTTTCAATCCAAAAATGAATTTTTAACAAAATTTTTGGATTTGTTACAAATTAGATTAATTTTTAACCAAATAGTTGTTTCAACCAAAATCATGAAGCTAAAACAAAGAAGATTAATTTTCAGCCGAAAAAGACGAATTTTCAATTAAATAAATGAATTTTCTACTAAAAAAGATCAATTTTCAACCAAAACTGAAATAGTCAAAGTTTCAGTTAAGGAAATTAATTTTCAATTAAAAAGAAAACATTCTTTATTTCTCTTTGAAATTCTATTTTTATGTTTCTTCTCTTTATATTAATATTGTTCAATACATGTATGTGAAATTCAGAACCATGCGGATTCAATCGGATTTTTTTTTTTGATTCTTCAAAATTCAACTTTTTTATTGAAAATTAATCTTTTTGGTTCAAAATTCATTTCTTTGATTGTAAGTTTATATTTACTAGTTGAATATTTATTTCATTAGTTGGAAATTAAACTATTTTGTTAAAAATTCGTTTTTTTGTTGTTAAAAATTCGTTGTTTTTTTTTGTTAAAAATTAATTTTTTTTTTTAAACTGAAAATTGAAATATTCCATTTTTGACTGAAAATTAATCTTTTTTAGTTAAAAATTAAACTATTTGGTTCAAAATCCCTTTTTTTACCTGTTAGAAAATTCATCTTTTCGGTTGTATATTGAACTTTTTTTAAATTCGTTGTTTGAAAATTCCAATATTCCATTTTGATTCCAAATTTAGTTTTGATAATTGAAAATGCAACTACTGAGTGTAAAAAAATAGGAAAAAATATATATAAAAAAAGGAATTCAAAAACATTAGATAAAATATTAAATTTGCTTTTTCAAATTGAATAAGTTACACTTTCAACTAGTTTTATGAATAAACTAGAAACTTTTATTCCTAACTTGTACCAAAAAAGCAATAATTTTTCATTTATCCAATTTGAATTTTCGCGGAACTTTGACAACAGCAGCCAGCGACACCTAGCGGCTGGTTCCGAAAGGCGAGTTTCCAAGCAAGTAAAAAAAATAATTTTATTTTTATGAAATTTTGGATGATTTTACCAATAAATAATCAAGAATAGATGATTAAATAAAAAGTTCACACATTTTCTTTTTTCAATATAGTTTTTTCGAAAATTGGAATGATTGGAAGCAAAATATCCAAAAGACAGTCACGAAAGAGGTTATGTCCGACACATACTTTGACAGTTGTCAGCTGATCGCAAATCCAAGGCGCGAATCAGTTCCTCTTTCACCTAAATATTGACAATTTGGTGCTTTTTACCATTTTTTCTTGATCAAAGAATCCCTATAATGCATCTTCTATCCTCAAAAATTGTGATATCAGAAAAGATGGCTAAATCAGCCGAAAACAGTACAAAAGCCCACGACAATAATCCCTTCGGAGCCCAACCCAGGCTAACCTACGGATTTTTTTGAATTATTAAAATAAAGTGATATTATTTTGGAAAAATGGTGCGCGTCATTCCCGTGCACAATTTCCTGGAGCAAAACGTCGCGCAAATTGAAGAGCCCACCGCGACTTGTGTAGCTCATTCTTCCAATAACGAATTACTCCTTTTGGCCCTGCAAAGTCACTGCGTTGAAGTTCATGATTTGGCAACTCCTGATTTAAAATTGGTCACCGTTTTTCCAACAGTCGACCTGGTGAGTCAACTGGTTCATTGCTCGAAGGGCGATTATGTGGCTGCTTTGGAAACAAAGTGCTCGAGAGATGGAGGCTCGGACAATAAATTCGTCAGGGTTTACGTGAATTGGACCACGAGTGATCAGAGTCAAGCAATGAGGGCCAGGATTGCTGGAAAGGTCACTCCTAGTTTGAACAGACTGATGAATAGTCTGGAGATGATAGAATTGCCCTTGAATCTGCAACCAGTGGCGATCGCTTGCTGTCAGGCGACTGGGAATTTGCTGGTTGCTGGGAGAACCTCGGCTATTTTGCACGAATTTAAGCTTGAGACACTGCAACCGACGAAATTAAAATTCGTCGACTTTGAACCGAGACCCTGGGCTTTGAATCTCTCTTTTACTCCAACGCACATGGAACTTGTTGAGGATTTTGTCTCTGTTATGGACTCTTCGCACTTCCTTGTCTTCAGGTAATAATGGCATTTTTAACAAGATAAATTAATTTAATTTTTGAGCAGGTGTATTTTCAAACAAAAAAGATAAATTCTCGACTAAACATGTCATTACTTATGTTTCAATGCAAACACATTTTTATTTTCAATAAAAAACTGCTGAAATTATTAAAAAATAACGAATTTTCAGTGAAATAGTTGAATCCTGAACCAAATTAATCTGTCAATTAATTTTCAGATTTATTTTCACATTAATTTTCAAACAAAAAAGTTGAATCCTCAACCAAAAAAGATTAATTTTCAACCAGTTGTACTTTTAACCAAAAAATATTAAATATTTTCCCAAAGAGAAGAATTTTCTACCAAAAAGACGAATTTTCTACTGAAATGATGAATCTTTAACCAAAAAAGTAAATTTTTGACAAAGTAGTCTAACTTTTAACCAAGTAGTTGAATTTTTAAGAAAAAAAGATGAATCCTCAACAAAAAAATATTAATTTTCTACCAGTTGTATTTTTAAACAATAAAGTCAAAATATTTTCCAAAGGAGATGAATTTTCTACAAAATATTTAAATTTTTTAACCCGACAATATGAATTTTCAATAAAAAAGTTAATCTTTTAATAAAATATTTGAATTTTCAACCAAACACATGCATTTTCTACCAAGAAGATTAATTTTCTACCAAAAAATACGACTTTTCTACTGAAATGATACATCTTTAACCAAAAAAGTGAATTTTTAACAAGCTAGTTAACTTTTAACCGAGTAGTGGAATTTTCAAACAAAAAAGATGAATTCTCCAGGAAAATTGTAATAATTCATATTTCAATGCAAAAACATTTTTATTTTCAATCAAAAACAGTTAAACTTATTATAAAAAGACGAATTTTCAATAAAATAGTTGAATCCTCAACCAAAAAAGATTAATTTTTTCAACCAGTTGTATTTTTAACCAAGAAAGATTAAATATTTTCTCAAAGAGACGAATTTTCAACCAAATACATACATTTTCTACCAAGAAGATTAATTTTCTACCCAAAAAGACGATTTTTCTACTAAATCGATGAATCTATAACCAAAAAAGTGAATTTTTGACAAAGTAGTCTAACTTTTATCCAAGTAGTTGAATTTTTAAGCAAAAAAGTTGAATCCTCAACCAACAAATATTAATTTTCTACCAGTTGTATTTGCAACGATGAAGGATTAAATATTTTTCAAAATAGACGAATTTTCTACAAAAGAGCCTAATTTTTTAACCCGAAAATATGAATTTTTAATAAAAAAGTGAATTTCAAAAAAATTAATTCAACTTTTAACTAAGTAGTTGAATTTTCAAACAAAAAAGTTGAATTCTCAAACAAAAAAGATTAAGTATTTTCCAAAAGAGGCGAATTTTCTACAAAACAGTTAAATTTTTTAACCCGAAAATATGAATTTTCAATAAAAAAATTTATTTTTCAATCAGATAGTTAAATTTTCAAAAAATACAGGAATTTTGTACCCAGGAGATTAATTTTTTACCAAAAAGACTAATTTTTTACTAGAATGCTGAATCTTTAACCGAAAAAGTTAACTTTTAACAAAGTAGTCTAACTTTTAACCAAATAGTTGAATTTTCAAACAAAAAAATGAATTTTCTACAAAGCTGTTGAATTTTTAACCTGTAAATATGAAATTTCAATTTCAAATATGAAATTTAATATTTCGACCAAGAAAGATTTAATTTTTGTATCAAAAGCAGTTAAATTCAACCAAAAAAGATGAATTTTCAACCAAGAATATTGATTTTCTACCCAAAAAGACGAATTTTCTACTAAAAAAATCAGATTTAATAAAAAATAAAATAGTTACATTTTCAATTTAAACAAATAATTTAAAAAGAACGAATTAAAAAAAATTAATTTTCAACGAATAGACGAACATCCGACAAAAAAATTAATTTTTAAGAAGTAGTTCAATTTTCAACCAACAACGATTTTTTAGTTAATACAGAAAAAATTTTATCATTCAAAATGTGGAATTTTTAAGCAAAAATAAAGAAGAATTTTCTACAAAACAGTTGAATTTTTAACCTGTAAATATGAAATTTGATATTTCGACCAAGAAAGATTTAATTTTTGTATCAAAAGCAGTTAAATTCAACCAAAAAAGATGACTTCAACAAAAAAGATGAATTTTCAACCAAGAATATTGATTTTCCACCCAAAAAGACGTATTTACAACTACAAAAAATCAGATTGAATAAAAAATGAAATAGTTACATTTTCACTTTAAAAAAAAAATTTCAACAAAGAAACGAATTTAAAAAAAAAATAATAATTTTCAACAAATAGACGACTATTCAACAAAAAAATTAATTTGTAAGAAATAGTTCAATTTTCAACCAACAAAGATTTTTCAGTTAATAAAGAAAAAATTGCATCATTCAAAATGTTGAATTTTCAAGCCAAAAAAAATGAATTTTCTATAAAACGGTTGAATTTTTAACCCGTAAATATGAAATTTCAACAAAAAAGATCATTTTCAATCCAAAAATACGAATTTTCAACCAAAAAGAATAGCCTTTCAACAAAAATTTGTAATTAAACAAAATTATAATTAAGAAGATAAATTTTCAACGAAGAAGGTTAAGTTTCAATTAAAAAAATTAATATTAAACAAAAAAAAAAAAAATTTTAATAAAGAAATGAATTTTCAATTAAAATGTTGAATCTTAACCAAAAAAGATGAATTCACAACGAAAAATTTTGATATTCCAACCAAAAAAGATGACTTTTCAAAAAAAAGATGAATTTTCAACCAAACCGTTGCATTTTTACCAAAAAAATACGAATTTTCAAACTTTTTCAACAAAAAACATCATTTTCAACCAAATAGTTGAATTTTTAATATAAAGTTGATTTTTCTTTCAAATAGTTCAATTGTCAACTAAAAAGTTGATTTTTCTATCAAAGTAGTTGAATTTTCAACAAAATGATTAAATTTTCAATCAAATAATAAAATTTGTTGCTAAACAGATGAATTCTCAAACAAAACTGTTTGGGTTTTCTTCTTAGGTTCTATTAATTTAGTTCGCATTTAAGTGGAAAGATGAGAAAAAGGGATATTTTATAAACTAATGAATAATATTTTTAACAAAAATTGAAAAATCCAGACTACACAAAGTTTTTCGGATTACCCTACATTGTAGGTCCTCTGATAAACATTTATTCATGTTTCTTTTACCTAGATTTCTTATTTACATTTTCAGGCTTTCCAATTCTCTCTACGAGGATATTGATCATCTCAGTTCTCTAACTTCCGACAACTCTTCCTCGAGGTCGACCCAATCCACAAATCGCTCAGATTTCGACAATTCTCTTTCCACCGAGACTCCCCCAAGAGTAATCCAAAACGGCAACAACTCAACTGCAAAAACCATAGAGCGAGACAAGAATCTCTTCAATATTCAAGCCAAAACCCTAGATAAAAACTTCAATTCAAGTTGGCTCCAAGCTGTGAAGTCCCGAGCGACAGAAGGTAAATTTATCGACTGGGATCGTCTCATCCACAGCGAACGAGAAGAAATCAACTCCCTTATCAGCCAGGAATTAATAGATCCAGCTTCTGATCCCCTGACCCTAAGCTTTCCTTCTATAAGTTTAGAACGAGCCGGTCCAGGTCATACCCTCAGCCCTTTCATCCTAAATTCTCCAGAGACGGAAGTCTCTATAAAAACTTCTTCCCCAGAGAGTGGCTGGTCAGAAAACTATGCTGTGAAAAATATCCTGAGACTCGAGATAGCTAAAGACAATTTCTCCAACTGTGACTATTTCTCAGCTTCAATTCTGAAGCCGCTTTACCTGCGAACAAAGCGCAGTAATTCCTGTTCAAAAAAGTCTATTTTACGGTCCCAGAAGTATGAGTATCTTCATGGAGTGACTTGTCTCATCTGCACGTCCCAGGAAGGTTACATTTATCATTTTTCTACTGATCACTGCGAGGAATTCAACCCTACATGTCTCACAACTTATACCTTCACTGCACCTGTGAATCACGTAGCTCTGGAGAATACAGTTCTTCATGCTCTCACTGAAGCTGGTCTCGAATCCTACACCCTGAGAATTTCCCACCACGTATCGAAAACTTCGATACAGGCCTCCGAGTCCGAAGAAATGTGTCCCGATGTTTCCGAACCCGTCTGCTTGATAGGCTTACGACCTTTCCTGGGAATAGAGGCGATCATGAGCTCCCGAAGTAATATAGTTCTTCTAGCCAAAGCAGAAAACTCCTGGACTTTATATTCTCTGAGGCTTCCCAAACCAGAGGAAATATACGTCGATATTCTGAATGCAGCGAGGAATCACAAGTCGTCGAGTCCCACGACCTATCGACATTTACTGGAAGAGGCTCACGCGATCGTGAGATTAGCTAAGGATGTTATTCGGTTCAAAGCAGAGGAGAGCGAAAAGTATTCTCCGAGAGAGAATTCGAGGAATGCGCTCGATGAGATCTTTGATCAGTCTCGAGCTATTTTGGGAGACTTCCTGGGGATTTATTACAAGACAGATTCCACTGGAAAGGAGAGAAGCACCTTGGATGATCTTTTTGATCAATCCTGCATGCTTTTAGGTGATTACTACATCGAATCGGACTCTGAAATAGATTGGCGATTGTCTATTCCGTATTACAGGATGTCTGGATTAAAAGTCAGCGAAGTACTCTCGAGAAAATCTGCCAGGAATGCACCAGGACTTGTCCTCTTTTTAACAGAAACGTTGCTATCGATGAAGAGTGGCGTGGACGCTGATGAGCTTTTCCAAGGGCACAACGTCGTGGACATAATCGGGACAGAGAATAAAGAAGGATTGTTGAAATTGATTCTTGGAAGTACTGTCCTTCAAGAGTACGCCACAGAAAAGTTGATCAAGCTTCTGGAATCTCAGGAATATGATGATTATAATCGGCTAGCTCTCGTCCTTTTGTATACGGAAGCTGGAAAAGAGGAACAATTAGAGAGAGTTTTGGAACCAATTTCTGGAGTCTTTATAGAGCAGATGATTTTGGAATATCCCCACTTGTTATTTGATGACACGAATATACATATGAAGAGCACAGAAGTTTTGTCCTTTTCTAATTTCTCAGGAGCGCTGATGCGTCATAAACCTAATGTCTTTGCTGAAATTTTGACCCAACTCATCAGAGGAGACACCTTGTCTCTGCATCAGATCATGCAAGTTTTTTTAGAGTACTTGCCCTCGAGAGTTGGGAGAGATGGTCATGATGCTGCAGCAGCTTTGCAATTTTTCATCGAAGTTTATTTGAGGAAGTACTTTAAAAATCATGGAATCAGTGGAAAGAAGAGGGGAAGCTACGATTTTGCGACGATAGAGGCTTTCAAAATTTTGGTGCGATCCTATTTGGGCAAATTGGTCCAGACGAGGGTTTATAGTTTGAAGGATGAGAAGATGAAGCAGGGTGAGGAAATTCATCTTTTTGAGAACAAGAGGCCGAGGTATCTGAATAAAATGCCTCCTTGCTCGAGGGATTTTGGGGTGGATTTGGAAGCTTCCGTTTTGGAAGAACTTGCTGAAGACGAAAATAATTATAATGTCCGGTGCGAAGTTCTGAAACTCCAGGCTTTGATTGCAAGCGGATGTTTGCCTCCAGAGTGTTTGGAGGAAATTTGGCAATTTTTGGAAACTGAGGAAGTCGATGGAAGTCTCTCTCTGAGAAGTTTGTGTAATCAAAATACTGAGGTAGTTACGAAAATGCTGATGGAGAAGTGCCCTCAGGTAGTGCTGTTTTATTCCAAGGTGAGAATTCTTACTCGAAACTATTATTCATATTTACAGGGTGTCTACTCTACCTGGAAAACCTGGAATTATCAGGGAACTTTTATATACCTGGAAAACCCTGGAAATGTCAGGGAACTTTTTGTAAAGTCAGGGAATTTTTTCGAAAGCGTGCTTAATTATTTTTTTAAATTGCAAAGGTAGCTTTATATGACTGTATTTAACTATTTTGTTGAAAATTCGTTTTTTTGTTTTTTAATTAATGTTTTTAACTGAAAATTTAACTATTCTAGTTTTGGTTGGAAGTTTATCGTTTTTAGTTGAAAATTCAAGTATCTGGTTCAAAATTCATGTATTTTGTTGAAAATTCGTTCCTTTTGGTAGAAAATTAATATTCTTGTTTAAAAATTCATATTTTTGCTTGAAAATTCAACAGTTTGCAGTTTATTATCTCTCTTGGCTGAAAAATCTTTCTTAGTTGAAAATTCCACTCATGTTGAAAACTCGTATTTTTGGTTTTATTCAAATGTTTTTGATTGACAATTAAAATATTTTTTGGTTGAAATATCAAATACTACATATTTCCTTTATAATTCATCTTTTTGGGAATGAAAATTTAATTTCTTGGTTAAAAGTTAAACTCTTTTGGTAAAAACTATTTTTTTCTTGGTTTAAGCTTCATCATTTTAGTTGAAAACTCATCACTTTGGTTGAAAAATGAGCTATTTTGTTGAAAATTTGTTTGTTTTTTGGCAAAAAATTAATTTTTTAAATAAAAATTTAACTATTCCAGTTGAAACTTTAACTCTTTTATTAAAAATTTGTTATTTTTCTTGTTAAAAATTAATTTTTAACTGAAAATGTAACTATTCAATTTTTGGTTGAAAATTTTTCCTTTTTAGTCGAAAATTCGTCTTTTTTAGTTGAAAGTTCGTCTTTTTTGGTAAAAATTAATCTTCTTGGTTGAAAATTCATTTTTTTGTTAAAAATTAAATTATTCCAGTTCAAGGTACATCATTTTAGTTTAAAATTCATCACTTTGTTTGAAAATGTAACTATTTTTTTAAAGATTAGTTTTTTTCGTTGAATATTGTTCTTTTTAACTGAAAACTTAACTATTAAATTTTTGATTGACAATTTATCATTTTTAGTTGAAAATTGATGTATTTTGTTGAAAATTTGTCTTTTTTTTGTAGAAATTAATTTTCTTCGTTAAATTTTTTTTTAATTCTCTTTTTGGTTGAAAATTCAACTATTTCAGTTAAAAATTCATTGTTTTAGTTAAGAATTTCTTTTTTTGGCTTAAAATTCAACTATATGTTTGGATTTTTTTTTCTTAGTTGAAAATTTAATTATTTCATTGAAAATTCATGTATCTTGTTGAAAAATAGTCTTTTTTTGGTAAAAAATTAATATTCTTGTTTAAAAATTCATCTTTTTGCTTGAAAATTCAACAGTTTGCAGTTTATTATCTCTCTTGGCTGAAAAATCTTTCTTAGTTGAAAATTCCACTCATGTTGAAAACTCGTATTTTTGGTTTTATTCAAATGTTTTTGATTGAAAATTAAAATATTTTTTGGTTGAAATATCAACTACTACATCTTTCCTTCATAATTTATCTTTTTGGCAATGAAAATTAATTTGCTTCGTTAAAAGTTAAACTATTTTGGTAAAATTTTTTTTTTTTCGTTTAAGCTTCATCATTTTAATTGAAAACTCATCACTTTGTTTGCAAAATGAGCTATTTTGTTAAAAAATTTTTTTTTTTTTTGCTGCAAATTAATTTTTTTACTGAAAATTTAACTATTCCAGTTGAAACTTTAACCCTTTCGTTGAAAATTTGTTTTTCTTGTTAAAAATTAATTTTAAACTGAAAATATAACTATTCAATTTTTGGTTGAAAATTGTTCTTTTTTAGTCGAAAATTCGTTCTTTTTGGTATAAAATTAATATTCTTGTTTACAAATATTTTTGGGAATGCAAATTTAATTACTTGGTTAAAAGTTAAACTCTTTTGGTAAAAATAATTTTATATTTTGGTTTAAGCTTCATCATTTTAATTGAAAACTCATCACTTTCGTTGAAAAATGATCTATTTTGTTGAAAATTAATTTTTTTACTGAAAATTTAACTATTCCAGTTGAAACTTTAACTCTTTTGTTGAAAATTTGTTGTTTTTCTTGTTAAAAATTAATTTTAAACTGAAAATGTAACTATTCAATTTTTGGTTGAAAATTTTTCTTTTTTAGTCGAAAATTCGTCTTTTTTATTTGAAAATTCATCTTTTTTGGTAGAAATTAATCTTCTTGGTGGAAAATTCATTTTTTTGGTCAGAAATTCAATTATTTGAGTTAAAGGTTCATCATTTTAGTTTAAAATTCATCACTTTGTTTGAAAATGTAACTATTTTTTTAAAGATTAGTTTTTTGTTGAATATTGTTCTTTTTAACTGAAAATTTAGCTATTAAATTTTTGATTGACAATTGATCTTTTTTAGTTGAAAATTGATGTATTTGTTTGAAAATTTGTCTTTTTTTGGTAGAAATTAATTTTCTTCGTTTAAAATTATTTTTTTTTGTTGAAAATTTTATTTTTGGTTGAAAATTCAACTATTCCATTTGAAGACTCATTGTTTTAGCTAAGAATTTCTCTTTTTGGCTCAAATTTCAACTATATGTTTGGAATTTTGTTTTTCTTAGTTGAACATTTAATTATTGCATTTAAAATTCATGTATTTTGTTGAAAAATCGTCTTTTTTGGTAAAAAATTAATCTTCTGGTTTAAAAATTCATTTTTTTGGTTGAAAATAAAACTACTTGGTTGATTCTAGTTAAAAATTTCTCACTTTGGTCGATTCTTTTTTTTTTTTTGATTGAAAATGATTTTTTTTTAGCTGAAAATTTAATTGTTCCATGTTTGATTAACAACTGATCTTTCTTAGATGAAAATTCAACTATTTGGTTGAAAAATAATCTTTTTTAGTCGAAAATTCAACTATTTGGTTGAGAATTCATGTGTTTTGTTGAAAAAATCGTCTTTTTTGGTAGAAAATTAATCTTTTTGATAGAAAATTCAACTATTTGGTTAAAAATTCATCTATCTTGTTAAAAATGCAATATTTTAAACTTGAAAAAAAGATTTGTTTGAATTATTGTTCAAATTCATGGACTTTAATTATTAATTAATCTATGGTGCTAATATATTTAAAAATGTCTTGTAATATAATTTGTCAAAGCTTTCTTAATTAAACATATTACATGAATCCCTAGAAACTGTAAGTAAACATTATTTATAATAAACTCGCGAAACTGTACACATATTTCGAGTCGATTGTTTTAAAAAATGCGAAATATTTTTAATGTTTCCGTACAATGAAAAATTATACCTGGAAAAAACTTAAGATACCTAAAAAAAACTTGGAAAACCCCTGGAATTGTCAGGGAATTTCTTTCCAGGATTCGAGTAGACACCATGTATTTAAGATCTGAAAATTACGAATTAATGTTTTGTTTTAGGATAAATATACCAAAGAAAGCGAGTGGAAGGTTCTGATCGAAATGTTGCAAGATACAATTTCGAGGATAAAAGATAATCAAGGATCGCCGGGTTTCTTCGAGCAAACTTTGATCGGTAGGAAACGAATTTAAGTTTAAAAAATAAATTGAGGGTTGCTACAAGACCTGGAAAAATCATGGAATTTTGTGAAAGTGTCTGGTATTTTTTTTAGTCACACCTATTTCACAGTTTTAATTATTATTTTAGTACTTTATGCAAAATTTTAATTTCTGAATTCATAAGTATTTGTGACATTTTAAAAATGTTAACGAAATTTTTGTAATCTTCTAACATATTTTGAAATCTTTCAAATTTTGTGAAATATTTGTGAAATCTTTGTAAAATCATTGACATCTTTGCGGAATCTTTGAAATCTTTCTGAAACCTTTGGAAATTTTTTGAAATCTTGGAAGTCTGTGAAATCGTTCTGAGATCATTGTACATTCTTTGAAATCTTTTCAAATCTTTGTGAAATATTCAAAATGTTTGCAATCTCCTGAAATATTTTTAACTCTCTGAAACCAATCTGAAATCTTTAAAATCTTATCACAATATTTTAAATATTCTGAAATATTTTGAAATCTTTGAAATTTTTGTGAAGTCATTGAAATTTTTTGAAATCGTTGAAATCATTAAGTTCTTTGTGAAATCTTTAAAGTCTTATCGAAATCTTTTGATATCTTGGAAATCTTCAAAAAAAATTGTGAAAGCTTTGCAATCTTTGAAATATTTGTAGAATATTTGAATTATTTGTACAATATTTGAAATATTTGTAGAAAATTTGAAATCTGTCTGAAATCTTTAAAATCTTTTAAATCTCCTGAATAATTCTTAAATATTTTTAAATCTTTAGAATTTTTTGTGAAACCTTTGTAAAATCTTTGAAAATTTGGTGAAATTCTTGAAATCTTTGTGAAATATTTGAAGTTTTTGTGAAATCATTGAAATCTTTAAAAAAATTCCAAATCTTTGAAATCTTTTGAAATCTATTGAAATATTTTGACATCTTTGTGAAATATTTCAACTCTTAGGAGAATCTTTGATCTTCTGAAATATTTTTAAATCTTTGAAACCAATCTGAAATCTTTAAAATCTTTAAAATATTCGGAAATATTTTGAAATTTTTATGAAATCTTTGAAATTGTTGTGAAGTCATTGAAATTTTTAGAAATCTATTGAAACATTTTGAAATATTTGACATTTTTTAAAATCTTGGAAGTCTTTGTGAAATTGTTTTGAGATCATTGTAAAATCGTTGAAATCTTTAAGATCTTTGTGAAATCTTTAAAGTCTTAGCGAAAAATTCTGAAATCTTTTGAAATCTTGGAAATATTTTTAAAATGTTGTGAAACCTTTGTGACATCTTTTTAAATCTTTGGAATATTTGTAAAATATTTGAAATCTGTCTGAAATCTTTAAAATCTCAGCGAAATCTTTTAAATCGCCTGAATAATTTTGAAATTTATTTAAATCTTTAAAATCTTTGTGAAATCTTTTCAGTTTTTGTGAAATCATTGAAATTTTTGAAATTTGTTTGCATCTTTGAAATCTTTTGAAATCTTCTGACATCTTGTCAAATATTTCAAATCTTGGAAACATCTTTGAAATCTTTGTGAAATCTTCAGAAATATTTTGAAATCTTCGAAGTCAAATCGTTGAAATCTTTGAAATATTTGTGGAATATTTGAAATCTATCGGAAATCTGTAAAATCTTAGCGAAATCTTTTAAATCTCTTGAAACATTTTTAAATATTTTTAAATCTTTAGAATTTTTTTTAAATATTTGTAAAATGTTTGTGAAATCTTTGAAAATGTTTTGGAATTCTTGAAATCTTAGAAGATTTTGTGAAATTCTTTGAGATCATTGTAAAATCATTGAAATCTTAGCGAAATCTTTTATATATTTTTTAATCTGTGTGAAATTTTTGAAATCATTTGAAATATTTGTGCTATTTTTAAAATCTTAACGAAATTTTTGAAATTTTCTAAAATATTTTGAAATCTTTTGAAATTTTGTGAAATATTTGGAAATTATTTAAATCTTTCAAATATTTGTGGAATCTTTGGAATTGATCTGAAATCTTTGAAATCTTCTAAAATATTTTGAAATCTTTGAAGTCTTTGTGAACTCGTTGTGAAGTCATGGTCAAATCGTTGAAATCTTTTAAAATCTATTGAAATCTATTGAAATCTTTTGAAATCTTTGAAATATTTTTCATTATTTGTGAAATTGTTGTGATCTTATTGTAATTGTCAAGTTTGATGAAATCTTTGAATCTTTCAAACTTTTTAAATCTTTTTAAATTTTGTAAATCTTTGAAGTTTTGTCAAATCGTTGTGACATCATTATAAAATCGTTGAAATCTCTAAAATCTTAGCGAAATCTTCTGAAATATTTTTAAATCTTTGAAATCTATCTGAAGTCTTTAAAATCTTAGACAAATATTGGAAATATTCTAAAACATTTAGAAATCTTTGAAAATTTTTACGAAATCTTTGTGAAATCATTGAAATTTTAGTGGAATCTACGACATTTTTATGAAATCTTTGAAATTTTTGTGAAATAATTGAAATCTTTGACATTTTTAAAAATATTTGAAATCTTCGGAAATATTTTTAAATCTTATCAAAATCTTTGAAATATTCTGAAATCTTTGAAATTTTTTGAAATTTTTGAGAAATCTTGGTGAAATTGGCATTATTGAAATTTTTTTAAATATTTGAAATTTTTTGAAATTACTGAAATCTTTGAAATATTTATGGGATATTTGAAATCTATCTGAAATCTTAGCAAAATCTTTTTAATCTGCTGAAATATTTTTAAATCTCTGAAATCTTTAGAAACTTTTGTGAAATCTTTGTAAAATCTTTGAAAATTTTGTGGAGTCCTTTAAATCTTTGTGAAATATTTGAAATTTTTGTGAATAAATTGAAATCTTAAAAAAAAATTAAAAGTCTTTGAAATATTTTGAAATCTATTGAAATCTATTGAAATCTTTTTAAATGTTTGGAGTCTTCTGAAATA
>CAKNYM010042741.1:45007-59827 GCA_932195095.1 Andricus curvator
TTGAAATCTATTGAAATCTTTTTAAATGTTTGGAGTCTTCTGAAATATTTTTAAATCTTTGAAATCAATCTGAAATCTTTAAAATCTCAGCAAAGTCTTTCAAATATTCTGACATATTTTGAAACCTTTGAAATTGTTTGAAATTTTTGCGAAATCTTCTTGAAATCTTGGACATTTTTGTGAAATCATTGAAATCTTTGTGAAATCTTTAAAATCGTAGCAAAATCTTCTGAAATATTTTGAAATCTTTAGAAACTTTTGTGAAATCTTTGTAAAATCTTTGAGAATTTTGTGGAATGCTTGTGAAATATTTGAAATTTTTGTGAAATCATTAAAATCTTAAAAAATTTTGGAAACTTCGCGAAGTCTGTGTAATCGTTTCAGATTGTTGTAAAATCGTTAAAATCTTTGTGAAATCTTTCAAATGTTTGGAATCATCTGAAATATTTTGAAATCTTTGAAATCAATCTAAAATCTTTAAAATTTTAGCAAAATCTTTTAAGTCTCCTGAATAATTTTGAAATATTTTTGAATGTTTGAAATCTTTAGAAATCTTCTGAAATATTTTTAAATCTTTTAAATAAATCTGAAACCTTTAAAATCTTAACAAAATCTTTGAAATATTCTGAAATATATTTTGAAATCTTTGAAATTTATGGAAATTTTTGAGAAATCTTTGTGAGGTCATCGTAAAATCGTTGAAATCTGTAAAATCATTGCGAAATCTATAAAATCTTATCGAAATCTTCTGAAATATTTTGAAATTTTGTGACATCGTTTGAAATCTTTGAAATCTTTGTAGAATATTTGAAATCTTTCTGAAATCTTTAAAATCTTAGCGAAATATTTTAAATCTCCTGAATAATTTTGAAATATTTTGAAATCTTTAGAAACTTTTGTGAAATCTTTGTAAAATCTTTGAAATTTTTGTGGAATCCTTTAAACCTTTGTGAAATATTTTGAAATATTTTAACATATTTGTGAAATATTTCAAGTCTTAGAAAAATCTTTGAAATCTTTGTAAAATCTTTAAAATCCTAACGAAATCTTCTAAAATATTTTGAAATCTTTGCAGTCTTTATGGAATCGTTGTGAAATCTTTGAAATCTTCTGAAACCTATTGAAATCATTGTGAAATCTTTGAACTATTTCTGAAATCTTTTGAAATCTATTGAAATCTTTTAGCATCTTTGTGAAATATTTCAAATCTTAGAGAAATCTTTAAATCTTTGTGAAATCTTTAAAATCCTAACGAAATCATCTGAAATATTTAAGACTTTGAAGTCTTTATGGAATCGTTGTGAACTCATTGTCAAATCGTTGAAATCTTTTGAAATCTATTGAAAGCTTTGTGAAATCTTTGAACTATTTCTGAAATCTGAAATTTTTGGAAATTTTTGAAGTCTTTGTGAAATTGTTTTGAGATAATTGTAAAATCGTTTAAATCTTTAAAATCTTTGTGAAATCTTTAGAATCTCAGCAAAATCTTTGAAATTTCAGCGGAATCTTTGAAATCTTTTGAAATTTTGTGAAATCTTAGTGAATCTTTTGAAAGCTTTGAAACCTATGAAATATTTGTGGAATATTTGAAATCTATCTGAAATCTTTAAAATTTTAGCGAATCTTTGAAATTTTTGGAAATTTTTGCGAAATATTTGTGAAAACTTGAAAATTTTATGAAATATTTATAAAATCTTTGAAAACTTTGTGGAATTATTGAAATCTTTGAAATATTTTTAAATCTATTGAAATATTTTATCATCTTTATGAAATATTTCAAATCTTAGACAAATCTTTGTGAAATCTTTAAAATCCTAACGAAATCTTCTGAAATATTTTGATATCTTCGAAGTCTTTGTGGAATCGTTGTGATCATAATAGAAGATTTTCAAATAAAATATAAGATTGTTGAGAAAACTAAAAAAGATTTTTGAATATTTCAGATGTGTCAAAAAAGAATCTAGAAGACTTTAAAGACCTTTTTTTATTTTAGAGGATCTTACAAAATATTATGAAAAATTCGAGTCTTTTTAAAAGATATTCAGGACTTTTAGAAGTTTGGAAGAAATCAAAAACTATTTGATAACATTTCTGAAATGTTTCTAAGTTTTAAAGTATTTTTAATCTATTCAAAACCTCTTAAATTCCTTAAAATATATTCAACTGACTTGAATTTTTGTTAAAATTTTGAAAAATTATTAAAAATGTAAAAAATTGCTTTAAAATCTTCAAAATTTTCCCAGAAATTGTAAAAAAATTTGTTTATTCTCTTGGAACCTTTCAAAATTCTAATAAAAGTTCTAAAGTTTTTGTTTGAAATCTTCAAAAATTTACATTTTGTAAAATCTTTTAAAGTTTAAAATTCTTTTTGAATCCCTTCAAATCTTATAAATATTTCTTGAATTTACTCGATTTTTTTTTGATTTTTTAATCTTACCAAATTGAAACATTTTGCTTTAAAATATTCAACCCTATTTTTTGAAATTTTAGGATATCGTTTTGAAATGTTTTGAAATCTTTTTCAATTTTTTTTAAAGTTTATTGTTCAAAATAAAAAATCATTTTTAATTTCACCAAGAATCTTAAGAAAATTCGCTTTTTTAATCCTTTCAGAATTTCTAAACTTTCTAATCTTCTAAAATTATTCAAATTTTACTGAATTTCTTTTAAATTCTGCAAAATTAAAAAAATTGCCTTAGAATTTTTCAGATTTTTCTTTGAAAATTATTTTAGAAATGTTTTGAAGTCTTTTTAAATACTCTCTTTCAATTAAGTTTTCAAAATAAAAAATCATTTGAATTTTTCTTAGAAACATAATGATTTTTTTTCATGTTATTGAAATCTTACAAAATTTGAATATATCTTTATAAGTTTTAATTATTTTTGAATCATTTTAAAACTTCTAAATCTCTTTGTGAAATCTTTGAAAATGTTTTGGAATCCTTGAAATCTTTGTGAAATCTTTGAAGTTTTTGTGAACGTTTTTTGAAATCATTGAAATTTTTGAAATTTTTTTAAATCTTTGAAATTTTTTGAAATCTATCAAAATCTTTGTGAAATATTTCAAATCTTTGAAAAATCTTTGAAATTTTTGTGAATTCTTTAAAATCCTAACGAAATCTTTGAAATCTTTGTAAACTCATTGTCAAATCGTTAAAGTCTTTGAAATCTTTTGAAATCTATTGAAATCATTGTGAAATCTTTGAATTATTTCTGATGTCTTTGAAATTTTTGGAAATCTTTGAAGTCTCTGTGAAATTTTTTTGAGATCATTGTAAAATCATCGAAATCTTTAAAATCTTAGAGAAATCTTTTTAATATTTTTTAATCTTTGTGAAATCGTTTTGAGATCATTTTGAAGTCTTTGAAATCTTTGTGACATTTTTAAAATCTTAACGAAATTTTTGAAATCTTCTAAAATATTTTGAAATTTTTGAAATCTTTTGAAATTTTATGAAAATTTGGTGAAATCATTGGAATCTTCGACATTTTTTAAAATATTCGAAATCTATTGTAATCTTTCGAAGTCTTTGTGAAATTTTTTTGAAATCTTTCAAATCTTAGCGAAATCTTTGAAATATTCTGAAATATTTTGAATTCTTTGAAGTCTTTGCGAAATCTGTGAAATCGTTGCGAAATCTTTGAAATTTTTGTGGAATCTTTTAAATCTTTTTGAAAAATTTTGAAATATTTGTAGAATCTTTCAAATATTCTGAAATATTTTTGAATATTTTTAAACCTTTGAAATCTTTGGCAATTTTTGCGAAATCTGTGTAAAATCTTTGTGAAATGATTGAATTGTTTGTGGAATCTTTGAAATCTTTGTGAAATTTTTGTGAAATCATTGAAATCTTGGAAATATTTCTTAATCGTGGTGAAATCATTGTCAGATCGTTGAATTCTTCAAATCATTTTGAAATCTTTCTGAAATTTGATACTAATATTAATGAGAATTGTTTAGAATTCCATGATTGTGAAAAAGCCCTTCATATTCGCAATAATAATTAATACCCTTATAATAAATTGTTGGAAAATTAGTCTGCGATCAGTGTTATGATTTGAAATTGAATTTAATTGACTAGATTTTTTGCTAATGGACCTTGAAAACCTGGAAAATTTATGAATATGTAAAACCATACTTCATTAGCAACCCTAAAGTTTTAAATATGAATAATAGTGGATATGATTAAACTAATAGTTTTATTTTTTTTTTCAGAAACTTTGACTCACGTGGCGAAAACTTTGCCACTTCAATCTCTGCACAATATTCTACCAAAGGATGATCGGGAATCATACGAGTATTATATGCAGATTCATAGTCAAATTATGCGAGCAGATCGGATTAAATCGGTAATGATGAAAACCGGTAATCAATTTCTATCAAAACTAAATTTATAAAGTTGCAAAATTATTTAGTATTGGAAAATTTTAAATGTTTAATAGTTTCTCTATTGAAAAACATAGAGAGTATAATGACAATTATATGACACTTAAAATTTTTTTCAAATATTTTACTGTTGAAATTGTTCTTTAATTCTGCGTTACCAAAGATAGAAAATTATTCAATAATTCTATATAGTGTGCATATACGATAATTGTTCACTGCTTGATTTTTACACTTTATGTGGTAGAATTTATGATGTTATATCAAAGTGGATTCTAATAATTATTATATAGTGAAGTTGACAGTATTTTCGTTTTAAAGTTTTTATCTATAAAAGTACAAATTGCGAGAAAAATCAATTCTAGCAGAATAAGTTTTAACTTTAGATTTTATTCATAGAAATCTTAGATTGCAGAGAGCAGAGAAAAATTAATTATTAGTCTCCACTTCAGTTTTCCTAACTGGCCTGGGGCAAATTTAATCATTAAATTTGATTATATTGTCCAGGCCTTAATAATAAAATATATAGCACAAGTTTTAAAAAAATATTGATGTGTGCGATAGAGTGAAATAATCTATAAGAGATCTTTATTAGTGAGGACTACGAATTTCCACTTTTCGATGTTGATTTTGTAAAAGAATTTTTCTCTACTATTTATACATTTTTCAATGTAATTTACAACTATAGAAATTTATGAACTTGTTAAAAAATATTCAGTGACTTTAAGTCTCGAAAATCAACGACCACTCCCGAAAATTATATTAATTTAGTGATCTGTGTTTTTAAATTTAAAAAAAAGATTGCACAAGTCCTATGTATAGATATTTTTTTGCATAAATATTTTAATTCTTTATAGCTTATTATATTAGGGAGTAAGAGAGGTTTAGTTTATAATAGGGGAAACCTCCCCACAGTGGATAATGCAGCCTACAGTGGATAATCATTAATTAAGAGCACAAATAAAAGAAAAATAATTAATTTTAATTTATTAACAAGTATAGCGTCTCAGCTATTCATTAAATTAATTATTTTAAATATATTAATATTTTAAATCAATGATTATCCACTGTAGGATGCACTATCCACTGTAGGGAGGTTTCCCCTACTTCTTTATTCTTGAGATAATTGTAATTTTTTCAGCTTTAGTCACTTTTCTAATTTTTTTACGTTGCGATTTTAAAAATGACTAAATAATCAAATGTATTTGTTCAAAAGGAAAATAAAGATTCTATTCCTATAGTCAGAAAAAAGGCTTTTAATATCTATATTCATTATCATTTCGTCTGAAAATATTTTAGGTTTGATCATAAAATATATTTTGATTCAGCTTTAATAGTTAATATCATTAATAATAAATAAAAATTAACAATAACCAGGGTGGTTAAAAAAGTAGGGTACCCTACCTGAAAAATCTGGAAGACCTAGAATTGTCAAGGAATTTTTATATACCTGGAAAATCCCGGAAATGTCAGGGAATTTCTGTTTAAGTCAAGGAATTTTTTCGAGAGCGTGGTTAATATTTAAAAAAAATTGATTTTGTTGACTACAAATTTTAATATTCAATTTTTTGTTGTTTTCGGTATAACATTAATCTTCTTGGTTGAAAATCCATCTTTTCCTCTTGAGAATTCAACAGTTTGTTTTCAATTTTTTCCTCTCTTGACTGAAAAATCTTTCTTAGTTTAAAATTCAACTCCCATTGAAAAATGAGCTATTTCGTTAAAAATTCGTTTTTCCTCAGGCTGAAAATTGATTTTTTATTGAAAATTTAACCATTTTGGTTGAAACTTTAACACTTTTATTGAATTTTTTTTGTTTTTTTTTTGTTTGAAAATAATATTTTGAATATTCCATCATTTTAGTTGAAAATTCATCTCTTTGGTTGAACATTAATTTTTATAACTACAAATTTAACTATTCAATTTTTGGTTGAATAATTATCTTTTTTACTTGAAAAATTTTTTTTTCCTAATATTCAATAAGTGATTAAAAAATTAAAAAATTTGTAAATAGTTTTGGTTTTATTTTAAAATAATAATTTTAAGTTTGGAAGATTTCAAAATGTGTGGAAAAAGAATTTGGCAGACTTCAAGACAATCTTTATTTTTCAGGATTTAAAACATTTTTAGGTCAACTGAATTTGGCAGGGTGTCAAGAGAATGAAAAAAAATGTTCTTAAGATTCATGGGAAAATTCCAAATGATTTTTTTTAATGAATTCGAAGAGAAAATTGAAAAACATTACAAAATATTTTAAATTATTTCCTAAAATTTTTAAAAAGAGTGTAAAATATTATAAAGAAAAATTTTGCATTTTGCCATATTAGATCATTTTAGAAAAAATCTGAGTAAGTTTAAGAGATATCTGGAAGTTTTGAAACGATACAAAAAGAATTAAAACATATAAAGATATTTTAAAAATGTTGTAAGGTTTCAAGAAAATGAAAAAAAATCATTAGGTTTCTGAGAAAAATTAAAATGATTTTTTATTTTGAAAAGTTAATTGAAAGAGAATATTTAAAAAGATTTCAAAAGATTTCTAAAATTTTCAAAGAAAAATCTGAAAAATTTTAAGGCAATTTTTTTAATTTTGCAGAATTTAAAAGAAGTTCAGAATTTTAAAAGATTAGAAGGTTTAGAAATTCTGAAAAGATTAAAAAAATAATTTTCTTAAGATTCTTGGGGAAATTTAAAATGATTTTTTATTTTGAAAAATAAACTTGAAAAAAATCATTATGTTTCTAAGAAAAATTAAAATGATTTTTTATTTTCAAAAATTAATTTAAAGAGAATATTTCAAAAGATTTCAAAACATTTCAAAAGATTTCTAAAATTGTCAAAGAAGAATCTGAAAGGTTTTAAGACAATTTTTTTAATTTTGCAGAATTTAAAAGAAGTTCAGAATTTTAAAAGATTAGAAGGTTTAGAAATTCTGACAAGATTAAAAAAAAGAATTTTCGTAAGATTCTTGGGAAAATTTTAAATGATTTTTTGTTTTTTTTTTTTAATTGAAAAAGATTTCAAAAGATTTAAAACGATATCCTAAAATTTCGAAAAATAGTGTAGAATATTTTAAAGCAAAATCTTTCAACTTGGTAAGATTAAACAATAAAAAAAATCGAGTAAATTCCAGAAATATTTATAACATTTAAAGAGATTCAAAAAGAATGTTAAACTTTTAAAGATTTTACAACATGTAGATTTTTTAAAAATTAATGTTCTTCTAAAAAAAGATCTTCTCCTTTCGCTCCGCTGGGAATCGAACCACAGATCTTCCGATTGCCGGTCGGTTGCTTTCCCATTAAGCTACTAGAGAGATCGAGGGAAGAAACTTTTTTCAGAAAACTACACGCATTATTTTGCCAGGTGGTAAATCAAATTTTGCAAGGAATCTGTATTATCGTCAGAGAATAACAGAAAATTTTCAACGTCTTTTCAGACCGTCAATCGGAAGTTCTGTGGTTTGATTCCCAGCGGAGCGAAAGGAAAAGATGTTTTTTCAGAAAAAAATTAATTAAAAATCATTTTTAATTCATATCTCCATCTAGTCTGAAAAGACGTTAAAAAATCTTTTTAAATGAAACATTCTAAAAACTAAATATGTATTAAATACGAAATTTATTTTCATTTTATTGAAATCAATTATCAAATTTTTTAAATAAAATATTTAAAAAATTACATTTTATCAACAATTAACACGTGATTCATTTATTTAATTTAGTTGAAACGATTTACTTTGAAACACAAAGGATACTATTAAATATTTATATTAAATACTTAATAGTATTTTTTTTCATATTTTAAATTTTCCCGCCTTAATGTTTGAAACTTTGGAAACTTGAAACCTGTTTGAAACGTTTCCAAAGTTTCATGAAACTTTTCATTTGGTCAAAGTTTCATGAAACTTTACAACCTTAGGCGTGGTATACCAAAGACAAGAATATTATCTGATATCATATTATAAGCTAGATGCGGCACCTCACTAGCGAACCTATAATAAGTTCCAAGAACTAAAAAAATGCTATTAGTTAAAAAGAGATGGAGATATCTCTGTCTCTTTTTAACCAATTGTATTTTTTAGTTCTTGGAACTTTTTATAGGTTCGCTAGTGAGGTGCCGCATCTGGGTTTATAATATCTTTGCCAAAGATATTATCAAGATATTATCAGATTAAGTTTATAATATCTTTGGCAGAAAAGATTTTCAAACCAGCGATGATTGGCTGGCATCCTTCTATTCGTCGGCTGGCTTGCGTCGATTTAAAAACCGACTACCGCGAAACTGGCAAAAATATTTAAACGGAAAAATAGGGAGAATAAATGAGATTTATTCATAATTGTTTTTCATTTACTAACAATATAAACTTTAAGCTTATATATCATTACTAATATAAACTTTACACAGAACACATTATTTAATTTAAACTAAATTAATTATCATTAATCTAAATCGTATTAGATATTAAGCTTCTTCAAATAAGAAAATACATGTTAATTTTATTCGAATTTCGCCGCGAAGCTACGCGGAGCTTAACAATTTTGAGATATTTTCTAAGTTTCACAAGTGAAAGAGATCTTCCTAGAGTTTTTAAATTCTCGGTAATTTAAAATCGGGTAATATTACCGGTAACATACTGGTATGTTACTGAAGCTTCGAGAATTTATGAGAATATTCAATTATAATGAATTTTGGTTATTTTTAAAAGTAACTAGATAATGTTTACGATGATTAGGTTGATTTTCGATCATTTGGTATATTTTTTAAATATTTGTTATTACAAAAAATATACCAAATGATCGAAAATTAACTATAACATCTTGAACATTTATTCACAGTGGTCGACAACCCTTTAATGTCTGAAAAATTCAGTAATTAGATAATATTGGCGCTTATAGAATAAATTATAAACGGCGCCCATTTAGGTACATTTAAAATATGGAAAACTTTGTGAGCATTAAAAGAAAATTTTCAAAACACTCCTCATAATTGTCTTGCAATACTGCAAAAACTTCCAAAAATAAAATAATTACATTTGAATAAACATAAATAATTTAAATAATAAAATCAACTAAGCATGAATTATTTATTCCAAAAACTGTTAACATGTGTAACATTCAGTAGTTTTTTATTTAAACTAAATAATGTGATATTTTTAAACTGAAAATAAGGTGTTCTTAGCACCTCTACGCTTTTAAAGAAGCAGCTGAATACAATACTACCAGTTTCTATCTTTTTTTCGACATTCGTCTTTGGTGCCCTAAATAAAAAATATAATACCTGAAGGAGGTATTTTACGTAAAATACCTCGAGTATGTAAAATATATGTAGAAAACCTCTGATTCGCTGTCTAATTCAAGTTTTTAATTTCTCGCCACAGAGGTGGCGCCCTCATATAGAGAACAAGATGTAATTTGCCAAAGATAATATCTTGGGTAATTCAAATCATGTAGAAAACTGATGACGTAAAATACCAGGTAAATTACCGTAGAAAACCAAGTGATTTACCACGAGTATTTTACTTACCCATCCCTGGCTCTGATCCACATAGCCCTAAAAGCACGGAACGTTCCGGGAACGTTCCGCGGGCACCTTTGGAACGTTCCCGGAACGTGTAAAATGTCCGCCCCTTGGGAACGTTCCATTGGGACCTGAGAGGAACCTTCCATTATTGTTATTTTTAACAACAATTATCTCGTAAACCGTAAGAGATAGGTAAGAATGGATGTCATTTTTGAGTTTTGAGTACCGCATATACTACACTATAATAATTATGATATCCGTATTATAAACTGACATCGAATTTGACTTATCACTTACGGTTTACGCGATATTTATTGATAATAATAACAATTACGATAATTTATGTTTTGGAACGTTCAAAAGGGGCGGACATGTTACACGTTCCGGGAACGTTCCCAAGGTGCCCGCGGAACTTTCCACGAACGTTCCCGGAACGTTCCGTGCTATTAGGGATATTTATAACCTTGCGTCAGAGATGCTCTGCCCTAATAGCACGGAACGATCCTGGGACGTTCCCGGAACGTTCCGCGGGAACTTTCGGAACGTTCCAGCGGAACGTGTAAAATGTCCGCCGCTTGGGAACGTTCCAAACATAAATTAACGTTATTGTTATTATTGTCAATAAATATCTCGTAAACCGTAAGTGATAGGTCAAAATCGATGTCAGTTTATGATACGGATATCATATTATAGTGTAGTATATGCGGTACTCAAAACTCAAAAATGACATCCATTTTTACCTATCTTCTCTTACGGTTTACGAGATAATTGTTGTTAAAAATAACAATAATGGAAAGTTCCCCTCAGGTTCCAGTGGAACGTTTCTGGAACGTTCCCAAGGGGCGGACATTTTACACGTTCCGGGAACGTTCCGCTGGAACGTTCCGAAGGTGCCCGCGGAACGTTCCAGGAACGTTCCCGGAATGTTCCGTGCTATTAGGGTGCTTGCGTTCTTTGGCTTACGTATAAGCAGGGATGTGCAGTTACGCGTAACTGGAAGTTTTTTACGTATAATACCTAAAGGAGGTATTTACGTAAAATACCTCGAGTATGTAAAATACATGTAGAAAACCTCTGATTCGCTGTCTAATGCAAGTTTTTAATTTCCCGCCATAGAGGTGGCGCCCTCATGTAGAGAACAAGATGTAATTTGCATAATGTAGAAAACTGATGACGTAAAATACCAGGTAAATTACCGTAGAAACTCAAGTAAATTACCACGAGTATTTTCTGATTTTACTTACCATCCCTGCGTGCAAGGGTGGCATTACAGCGGGGGAGCCAAGCGCTAGGCCCAATAGGAGCGCAGCTCACGTAGGCCATAGTGGGTGGAGTTTATCACGTAGGCCCGATCTACGTGACTTTTAGCAGAGCTGCATTTTACATTATCCTTTTTCGAATAAAGAGAAAGAGAGTGTATGTTGGGGAATTCATATAATTATTGCAAAATATATTAAAGCTTCTTTTTTGCATACTACTAAAATTATTAAATATAGAAATTGTTAAAGCAAAGATTCTTTGGTTAAAGTAAATTGATAATTCCTCTCTTTGAATCTTTTCTATGCTAGTAATGGTAAGAAAGATTTCTTCTCTATCGAATTGGCTATAAAATAAAAATAATTTTATCGACGGCAATACCAATTTGGCAATACGCATGCCGTCACCATCGCCATATAGAAATGGACTGGCTACTCCGTTGGCGAAACGCGAATGGCAATTAGAAAGAGAAGGGAGAGAGTGGTGGGCAATCTGTCTCTTTCTTTTTCAAGGTGATTGGTCTAGAACATCGACATATAGAAATTCTAGACTAATAACCTTCGACCAGAAAGAGACAGATTACCCACCACTCGCTCCCTTCTCTTTCTAATTACCATTCGCGTTTCGCCCACGGAGTAGCCAGTCCATTTCAATATGTCGATGGCCGTCACACCAATTTAGCCCTCAGCGTGCAGACATCTTGGATTTTCCCCACTCAACCTGAAATACCTAAATTAGGTATTTTCACTTCAATCACCAGCTAACTTCACTTCGTTGAGTGCTGTGGAGGGGTGGGGGGCAATGGGCCAAATGCGTGGGATTCGGTCCATTTTTGCCCTATTTTACTAATATCTTCGTAAAAACTAATTTTTTCTATATAAGTGTATTTGAAAAATAGTTTTTATTTTTTAAGAACTATTTAATGAAATAATAAAATGATAATAAGTATTATTAATTACGAATATATTACAAAAATAAAGGTTTGTCTCATGCATTTGGTCCACTGTTTTCCTCTCAGCACTCAACGAAGTGAAGTAGCTGGTGGTTGAAGTGAAAATACCTAATAATAAAATTATTTCTTATAACTGACCACTAGCTCAAATTCAAAATTTAATATTGCTTTCGATTACAAAATACAAAAGGAAGTTTCCAATAAGTGAAACTCTTTGTTACAAGGCATACAATTATGCGAATATATTTTATTTATTAAATTGCAAGATGCAGGTTGAGGACATGTCCTACTTTTCGCTTGCTTGTCCTCCTAAACCTAAACTTTGGAAATCCCATAAAATGTCCTACTTTTTGGTCAAAAGACAAAATTGACCTTTTTTTCATAAAATTTTCTGGAAAATATGCTAATTGCAATGAGTAATTGAATGTATTAATTATATTTAATTGCATGTGTCAGCAAATAAACATTAAAAAAATTGATAATAAAAAAAAAATTAATTTTGGTCTTAAAATTCGGGTGGGAGGGGCGGCGAGGTTATGTCCTCCTTTTTCCACTTGGGTATCTGGTCATCCCAAGTTACACAAGATTGTTAAATATGATTCAATACTCTCTATATCTTACATTAAGGTTATGTTTGATTTTAAACTTCTACGCAGTACAAAATAAATTGCGCGTTTTTCCCAGAAAATTGTTTATGTAATAGATGACTCATCGGTCTAATTTTAATGTCATCAATTGGTTTCAGCGCCGGTCAGGCCAGATGTAAAATGGACTTTGGACTTGTTTTGACTTTCTCATGTTTATAAATCTCAATCATGGAATTACTCATTTTCTGACTCATATCCTATAGGTGGGACAAATTGACCTACTTTCTAATTGGTTAATCAGTAAGGAAATTCCATGACGTCAGCAATATGATTGGTTCTAGGCCGAAGAGTGGGGTAAAGTCTCCTCCCATTCGTAGGTTATAAAAGGGCGCGCTCAGCAAAAATTGTCAGATTTCTGCATTTTGAATTCTGTTTAATATCTTTGCTGGGACTCTCGTATTGTCTTTAATTATAAAAATACAAAGTGAAGCAAGAAACATTAAATAATTTTGTTAATATTGAACATAAACAATGGTGGTTCTGTTTCAAAATTGACCAAGTTTTTGGTTTTCACCAAATAAGATCAATCAGTGATCACCAAAAATCTAAAATCGAGTGGGCCCCTCACAGTTACCTCTCTCGCCGACCCTGAACTCTTGCACATGCGCAAACGCAATGCGCCTCAGGTTTAGTGTTTACCATTGACGTATTTCGCATGGCTTGTCATTGTTTGTACAAGATTCCAATTTATTGCAAGAATTCAAAGGATTTCGAGGAATTAATGGAATTTTCCGGAGCAGAGTTATAATTTATAAAATACAATTTGTGGCTCAGATATGGTTATTAATTGACTTCTGCAGCAAAGAAACAAAGAAAGCAAGGAAAAAGATTGCAAAAAGTTTGTACACTTGTTCTACACAATGAATCGAGCAAATCCTAGGGGTCCAGATCCTAGGTAAAAAGTTTACTTTTTAAATTATCTTTCCTAGATACATCAAGGTGAAAATGTGAAACCCGCGTATTTTTCTATACGCTTTTTACAAATCTCATCTAATTTTGACTGCCCGGATGTCTAATGTGATTATTATTTTTCATACAGAACTGAACAACTCCCAGTGAACGGGGTTGTTCAACCTCCAGTTGTGCCACTCCCGGACCGACCGGGTCGCAATACGAATCAGTTACAGTATCTCCATAAAGGTGTACTTAAAGCAGTGTGGAAACATGAATTCGCTTGGCCTTTCCAGCAACCGGTCGATGCGAACAAGCTCGATTTGCCAGTACGTATTATCTTCTTCTTATTCATAAAATTCATCCGGTAAGATACGGCTTGCATTAAAAAGTATTGAGTATTGACAGTTTTCAATCCCTAAGAATGCCGTTTCTGTCCTTCGTTTTTTAATCTTTGGTTAGGTAGTGAAAATAATCAAATTATAATCCCTTTTAATTCCCCCGGAGATGCCAAACGTAACTTGAAATAAATTAAAAAGACAAGTTTCGTTTCGGGAAATTCGGGGGGGGTGGGGAGGCGGGGGGGACAACTCTGGTAATACGTTGGACCGCTTGATTATCCGAACTTTTATTCAGAGTAATCCACTTGTAATAAGAGTAATCCACTTGTAATCTAGAGTAATTCGGAGTAATCCACTCATAATCCAGGGTAATCCAGGCCTAATCCAGATAATCCACTTGTAATTTGAGTAGTTCAAGCAATTCTGAGTAATCCACTTATAATGCAGAGTAATTCACTTGTAATCTAGAGTAATCCACGTGTAATTTAAGTAATTCCGAGTAATCCGGAATAATACACGTATAATCCAGAATAATACACTTATAATCCAGATTAATGCACTTATAATCCAGACTAATCCATTATATCCATTATAATGGATATCTGAAATATAATGAAATGCCTTGAAATTTTTTAAAGCACTTGAAAATTCCTTGAAATTTAAAAAAAAAAACCTAAAGTATTTCAAACTGTTTAAAATCCCTTGAAATTTGTTCAATCTCCTCAAAAATCTTTCAAAATCCTCTAAAAAATTTACAAATTCCATTATATCCATTATAATACAGAATAATGCATTTATAATCCAGACTATAATGCGACATAATCCACT
>CAKNYM010042741.1:64827-86395 GCA_932195095.1 Andricus curvator
GTAATTCGAGTAATTTAAGTAATGCAGGGTAATCCACTTATAATCCAAATAATCCACTTATAATCCAGGATACTCCATTATATCCATTATAATGGATATCTGGATTATAATGAAATGCTTTAAATTTGTTTAAATTACTTGAAATAAAAAAAAACCCTAAAGTATTTCAACCTGTTTGAAATCCCTTGAAATTTGTTTAATCTCCTGAAATATTTTAAAATACTCTAAAAAATTTACAAATTCCATTATATTCATTATAATCCAGAATAATGCACGTATAATCCAGACTAATCCGTCATAATCCACTTGTAATTCGAGTAATTTAAGTAATGCAGGGTAATCCACTAATAATCGAGAATAATCCACGAATAATACAGGATAATCCAGAATAATACACTTATAATTCAGGTTAATGCACTTATAATCAAGACTAATCCACATATAATCCAGAATAATACACTTATAATCCCGAATAATGCACTTATAATCCATACTAATCCACTTGTAATTCGAGTAATTTAATTAATTCAGGGTAATCCAATTATAATCCAGAATAATACACTTATAATCCAGCATAATGAACTTATAATCCAGACTGATCCAGATCTAATTCAACATAATCCACTTGTAATTCGAGTAATTTAAGTAATGCAGGGTAATCCACGTATAATCCAGCATAATCCACTTATCGTCCAGCCTAATCCACTTATAATCCAGGCTAATCCGACATAATCCACTTGTAATTCGTGTAACTTAAGTAATGCAGGGTAATCCACTTATAATTCAGAATAATCCAGGATAATTCACTCATAATCCAGAATCCACTTATAATCCAGGTAATCTAGGCCTGACTCGGAGTACTCTACTTGTAATTTGAGTAATTCTGAGTAATTCACTTGTAATTTGAGTAATTCAAGTAATTCGGAGCAATCCACTTGTAATCCTGTATAATCCATTTATAATCGAGATAAATCATTTATAATCCAGATAAATCATTTATAATCCAGGCCTAATCCGGTTAATCGGGGCCTAATCCACTTGTAATTTGAGTACTTCAAGTAATTCTGAGTAATCCAGGATAATCCACTTATAATGCAGAGTAATCCACTTGTAATGTAGAGTAATCCAGATCTAATACGAAGTAATCCACGTGTAATTTAAGTGATTTGGAGTAATCCACTTGTAATCCAGAACAATACACTTATAATCCAGAATAATGCACTTATAATCCAGGCTAATCCAACATAATCCACTTCTAATTCGAGTAATTTAAGTAATGCGGGGTAATCCACTTATAATCCACGTAATCTAGGCCTGACTCGGAGTACTTCACTTGTAATTTGAGTAATTCTGAGTAATCCACTTGTAATTTGAGTAATTTAGGTAATCCTTTAAAATATTTTGAAATGCCTTGAAATTTTTTAAAGCATTTGAAAATTCCTTGAAATTTTAAAAACACCCTAAAGTATTTCAAACTGTTTGAAATCCCTTGAAATTTGTTTAATCTCCTGAAATCTTTTAAAATACTCTAAAATATATCAAATCCTTCAAAATCCCATCAAGTTATTGAAATCAATTAAAAATTTCTTGAAATCTTTTAAAATACCCTATACTATTTTAAATCCTTTGAACCTAAAATCTATAAAATCCTCTAAATATCCATCAAATTATTGAAAGCAATTAAAAATTTCTTGAGATCTTTTAAAATACCCTATACTATTTTTAATCCTTTCAATTCAAAATCTTTCAAATAATGGAAATCAATTAAAAATTCCTTGGAATCTTTTAAAATAGCCTGAAATCTTTAAAATTCTTTAAAATTTTTTTTAATACCTTAAAATATTTGAAAATATTTGAAACCCTACGAACTCCCTCAATTCTTGTAAATAAATTGTTTGTAATACATTAAAATATTATAACATCACATGAAATCTGATTATATTGCCTGAAATCCTAGAAAATTTATTAAAATACTTTAAGAGCTTTTAAAATCCCCTAAAATCATTGAAGGAATTTTCAACCAAAATAGATAAATTTTGAGCCAAAAATGTAATAGTTACATTTTCAATTGAAAAAAAAAATTTATTTTCTAAAAAAAACGAATTTTTAACGAAATAGTTAAATTTTCAATCAAAAAAATGAACGTTCAATTCCACGTAGGTACCATATTGAATTTAATGTGAAGAGCTGAAGATTTCAAGTCAAAATGTTATTGATTTTTCAACAAAATAGTTGAATTTTCAACTGAAAAAGATAAATTTGCAATGAAAAATAGAACGGTTGATTTTTCAGTTAAAAAAATTAATTAAAAAAAAAATTTTACGAAATAGTTGAATATTCAACCAAAAAGATGAATTTTTAAGCAAAAAGGTTAATTTGATAACCAAAAAGACGAATTTCCAAGAAAATAGTTCATTTTCAACTAAAATCTAAAATTTTCAATCAGAAAAATGAAATTTTAACAAAGTAGTTCCATTTTCAAGCAAGTATTTGAATATTCAACAAAAAAGATAAATTTCCAACTGAAGATGGAATAGTTAAATTTTCAGTTAAAAAAAATGAATTTTCAACCAAACAAAAAAAAAAAAATTTCATCAAAACCGTTGAATTTTCAAACAAAAAATTATTCTTTTCACAAAATTATTGAATTTCCTACAAAGTAGATTAACTTTTCACTAAATAGTGCATTTTTAAGCAAAAACATGAATTTTAAACAAAGAAGATTAATTTTCTACTGAAAAGGCGAATTTTCAACATAATACATAAATTTTCTACCAAAAAGATGAATTTTCAACTCAAAGTAATTCGGAGTATTCCTTTAAAATATTTTGCAATGCCTTGAAATTTTTTAAAGCACTTGAAAATTCCTTGAAATTTTAAAAACACCCTAAAGTATTTCAAACCGTTTAAAATCCCTTGAAATTTGGTTAATCTCCTGAAATCTTTTTAAATACTCTAAAGTGTTTGATTAAAAATTCAATTGTTTTCTAGAAAATTTGTCTTTTTGGTTCAAAAATTCATCTCTTTTGATAGAAATTTTTTATGGCTGAGGATTCTGGTTTGTTGAAAGTTCGTCTCTTTGGTTGCAATTGAACTGTTTTTTATTTAAAATTAAAATCCTTCTTAGTTGAAAATACACTTTTGGCTGAAAATTGATCTTTTCTGGTTTAAAAGTAAACTTTTTTCTAATACATTCGACTTGTTAGCTTGAAAATCCAACTATTTTGTCGAAAATTCATCTCTTTTGGTAGAAAAACTAATCTCTTCTGGCTGAAAAGTCACTTGTTTGGTTGAAAAATTAAATGTTTGGTTGAAAATTAGTTGTTATGGTTGAAGATTCATCATTTTAATTAAAAATTCTTCTCTTGGGTTAAAAATGTAACTATTTTATTCAAACTTCGCTCTTTTGTTGTTTGATACTCAAGTTTTTTAACTGAAAATTTAACTATTGCATTTTCGATTAAAAACGGATCTTTTTTAGTTGAAAATTCAACTATTTGATTCATAATTGAAGTATTTGGTTGATTACTTTTTTATTGATAATTCATATTTTCTTGATTAAAAATTCAATTATTTTGTAGAAAATTCGTCTTTGTGGTTTGAAAATCCATCTCTTGATAGAAATTTCATATTTTTTGGATTAAAATGCAAGTTTTTGGTACAAAATTAATTTTTTCTGGTTGACAGGGTGGCGATTTGACCGGGAATTTAATTTAAAAACACGGAATTTACTTCTGATCGTAGCAAAATTCAAGAAATATAATTTCACTTGGAACAGGGAATTCTTTACATGGAACGGGAATTTTGTAAAAGAATTATAATTCGAATTTAGAAGAAAGGAATTTAAAAAAATCCCTCTTCCAAGTCAGAATTCGTCACAATTTGAAAGTTCCCTCTTCTACATTTTAGATAATGAAAGTACTTCAAGCATTTTTGAGAGTAGAAGTAGTATTTTAAAGAAGAAATATTTCTGAATTATAATAGAAAACTTTTTTACATTCTTCGTGGCCAATTTATCTTTTTATAGTTAAAAATTCAATTACTTGCAGTTAAAAGTTAAACTTTTTTGTTAAAAATTATTTTTTTGTTTGTTGAAGATTCATCATTTTAATTTAAAATTTATCTCTGGTTGAAAATGTAACTACTTTGTTGACAATCAGTTTATCTTTTTTTGGTGAAAATTCAACTATATGGTTGAAATTTGTTATTTTGAATTTAAAAATTAAAATATTTGTTTTCTGGTTTAAAATTCAACTATTCCAGTTAAATATTTACAATTTTATTGGAAAATTCATCACTTTGTTTGAAAATGTAACTATTTTTTTGAAAGATAGTTTTTGTTGTTGAAAGTTATTTTTTTTTGGTTTAAAGTAGTTTTTTAAACTGAAAATTTAACTTATTCCAATTGAAAATTCCATAGTTTTAGTCCAAAATTCAGCTGTTTGGTTAAACATTAATTTTTTAGCTTAAAATTTAATTATTTAAGTTTTGGTTGACAATTTATTTTTTTCAGTAAAAAATTAATTGTTTTGTTTGAAAATTCAACTATTTCATTTGAAGATTCATTGTTTTAGTTGAAAACTCTTATGTTTGGTTTAAAATTAATTTTTAACTAAAAATGTTACTATTCCATTTCCGGTTGAAAAATATTATTTTTTTGGTTCAAAATTCAACTATTTCGTTGAAAATTCCTGTATTTTGTTAAAAAAATTTATTTTTTGTTAGAAAATTAATCTTTTTATTTGAAAATTAATCTTCGTGTTTAAAAATTCATCTTTTTGGTTGAAAATTCAAGTGTTCCAGTTAAATATTCATCATTTTAGTTGAAAATGCATCTTTTTGGTGGTTTAAAATTGAACTATTACAGTTGAAGATTCATAATTTTATTTGAAAATTCATCACTTTGGTTGAAAATTGGACTATTTTGTTAAAAATCCGTCTTTTTTTTGAAAATTAATTTTTTCAACTGAAAGTTTAACTATTCCACTTTTTTGTTGAAAATTGATCTTTTCTAATGTAAAAGTCAACTGTTTTCTAATACATTTGACTTGTTGGCTTGAAAACTCAACTCTTGTGTTGAAAATGTATCTCTTTCGATAGAAAACTAATCTATTCTGTTTAAATATTCAACTATTTTCTTGAACCTACATTAATTTTATTTAATAGAATTTTTCCCCCTATTATTCCTCTATTTTCGTTAAAATACAACCAATTTCCCCTGTTTTAAGAGAATTTTGGAACTGAAATTTACTTCATATTTTTTACAGTGCCTGTAAAAGAAAAAAATTAAAACTTGATGCATCATATTGTCTTTTCTTTATAATATAGGATTACCACAGAATTATCAAGAAACCTATGGATTTGGGTACAATAAAAAAACGTTTGGAGAATGTGTACTACTGGAGCGCCAAAGAATGTATTCAAGATTTCAATACGATGTTCACCAACTGCTACGTTTACAACAAGCCAGGCGAGGACGTTGTTGTCATGGCTCAAACTCTCGAAAAGTTGTTCCTCACGAAGGTTATTTTCCCCATAAATATTTTAATATTTCAATAATCATTTAGGGTAATCCAAAATAGCTTTTTTACCAAAATGGGTCCTCTGCAAACTTACTTCTGGTGTCAAAATAACCCCTGAATTTTTTCAGAATTAAAAAAAAATTAGAGTTCGTTCAAGCCCATTTTTGAAAAAAATGCTTATTTTATTTTTATTGTCGTTCTGAATGAATTACTTTCAGGGTGGCGACTTGACCGGGAATTTTATTGATCGGGAAATGACCGGGAATTTAATTAAAATCACGGGAATTGACTTCTACTTTATCTACAGTTGCAGTTTTTAGAGCAGAAGTAGTATTTCAAAGGAGAAATATTTCTGAATTATAATAGAGAATTTTTTTACATTGTTCGTTGCGAATTTATCTTTTTCTAGTGAAAAATTCAACTACTTGCGGTTAAAAATTAAACTCTTTTGTTAAAAATTAATTTTTCTGGTTGAAGATCCATCATTTTAATTTAAAATTCTTCTCTGGTTGAAAATGTAACTATTTTGTTGAAAATCGGTTTCTTTTTTTGGTGAAAATTCAACTAGTTTGTTTAAAATTCAACTATTTGGTTGAAAATTCATATTTTGGATTCAAAATTAAACCATTTGTTTAAAAATGTATGTATTTTGTGGAAAATTCGTATTTTTTTGTAGAAATTTTATCTTTATGTTCGAAAATTCATCTTTATGGCATAAAATTCAACTATTCCAGTTGAAGATTCATCATTTTAATTGAAAATTCATCAGTTTGGTTAAAAATTAATTTCTTTAACTGCAAATTTAACTGTTCCATTTTTAGTTGAAAATTGATCTTTTCTAGTTCAAAGTTCAACAATTTGGACGAAAATTTGTCTTTTCTATCTTTTCTTTGAAAGTTAATCTTCTTGTTTAAAAAATTCTTCTTTTCCGTTAAAAATTCAAGTATTCCAGTTAAATTTTTATCATTTTAGTTGAAAATTCATCTTTTAGGTTGGAAATAAAATTATTTGGTTGAATTTCACTCTTTTGTTAAATTTTTTTTTTGAGGATTGATCTTTTTTATTAAAAATTTATTTCTTTGTTGAAAAATGAGTTGTTTGATTGAAAACTTATTTTTTCTTTGGAGGTTTTTTGGTTGAATTTTTGTTTTCAAGTGAAAATGTAACTATTATTCCAGTTGAATATTCCATAATTTTAGTTAAAAATTCATATCGTTTCTTGAACATTCATTTTTTTACTAAAAATAATTATTATTTAATTTTTGGTTGAAAAATTATCTTTTTTAGTTGAAAGTTCGTCTTTTTTTTTTAATTAATCTTCTTGGTTAAAAATTAATCTTTTTGGTCAAAAATTCAATTATTTCAGTTGAAGATTCATTTTTTCAGTTGAAAACTCTTATGTTTGGTTTAAAATTAATTTTTTTGACTTAAAATGTTACTGTTCCATTTTCGGTTGAAAATTATTATTGTTTTAGTTTAAAATTCAACGATTTGGTTAAAAATTTGCCTAAAAAGTCAACTATTTCGTTAAAAATGCATGTATTTTATTAAAAAATTGTATTTTTTGGTAGAAAATTAATCTTTTTATCTGAAAATTAATCTTCTTGTTAAAAATAAATTTTTTTGGTTGAAGATCCATCATTTTAATTTAAAATTCTTCTTTGGTTGAAAATGTAACTATTTTGTTGAAAATAAATTTCTTTTTTTTTGTGAAAATTCAACTATTTGGTTGAAAATTGATATTTTGGATTCAAAATTAAACCATTTGTTTAAAAATGTATGTACTTTGTGGAAAATTTGTCTTTTTTGTAGAAAATTTATCTGTATGTTCGAAAATTCATCTTTTTGGCATAAAATTCAACTATTCCAGTTGAAGATTCATCATTTTAGTTGAAAATTCATCAGTTTGGTTAAAAATTAATTTCTTCAACTGAAAATTTAACTGTTCCATTTTTAGTTGAAAATTGATCTTTTCTAGTTCAAAGTTCAACAATTTGGATGAAAATTTGTCTTTTCTAATTGAAAATTCAACTATTTCGTTCAAAATTCACGTATTTTGTTAAAAAATCTATCTTTTCTTGTAGAAAATTATCTTTTTCTTTGAAAGTTAATCTTCATGTTTAAAAATTTTTCTTTTCGGTTAAAAATTCAAGTATTTCAGTTAAATGTTCATCATTTTAGTTAATAATTCATCTTTTAGATTGGAAATAAAATTATTTCTTTGAAAGTTAAACTTTTTGTTAAATTTTTTTTGTTGAGGATTCATCGTTTTAATTAAAAATTCATTTCTTTGTTGAAAAATGAGTTGTTTGATTGAAAACTTATTTTTTCTTTGGAGCTTTTTTGGTTGAATTTTTTTTTTTTAAGTGAAAATGTAACTATTATTCCAGTTGAATATTCCATAATTTTAGTTAAAAATTCATCTCGTTTGTTGAACATTCATTTTTTTTACTAAAAATAATAATTATTTAATTTTTGGTTGAAAAATTATCTTTTTTAGTTGAAAGTTCGTCTTTTTTGGTAAAAATTAATCTTCTTGGTTGAAAATTAATCTTTTTGGTCAAAAATTCAATTATTTCAGTTAAAGACTCGTTGTTTCAGTTGAAAACTCTTATGTTGGGTTTAAAATTAATTTTTAACTAAAATTGTTACTGTTCCATTTCCGGTTGAAAATTATTATTTTTTTGGTTCAAAATTCAACTATTTCGTTAAAAATGCACGTATTTTGTTGAAAAATTGTATTATTTGGTAGAAAATTAATCTTTTTATTTGAAAATTAATCTTCTTGTTTAAAAATTCATCTTTTTGGTTGAAAATTCAAGTGTTCCAGTTAAGTATTCATCAATTTAGTTGAAAATTCATCTTTTTGGTTTAAAATTTAACTATTCCAGATGAAGATTCATAATTTTATTTGCAAATTCATCACTCTGGTTGAAAATTGAACTATTTTGTTGAAAATCCGTTTTTTTGTTGAAAATTAATTTTTTCAACTGAAAGTGATGTCTACTTTATCTACTAAAAATTTAAACATTCCAGTAAAAAATTTAACTACTTTGCTGAAAATCTTTTTTTTTTTGGTTTAAGAACTCGATTTTTAACAGAAAATTTAACTATTCTGTTTTTGGTTGAAAATGTATCTTTGTTAGATGAAAATTCAACTATTTGGTTGAAAATTGCTATTTTTTATTTAGAAATTAAACTAGTTGTTTGAAAATTTATGTACTTTGTGAAAAATTCGCTTTTTTTTGTACAAAATTAGTCTTTATGGTTGAAAATGCATCTTTTTGGTATAAAATTCAACTACTTCAGTTAAAGATTCATCATTTTAGTTGAAAATTCGTCAGTTTGGTTGAAAATTAATTCCTTTAACGGACAATTTGAATGTCTATTTTTGGTTGAAATTTGATCTTTTCTTGTTTAAAATCAAACAATTTGGATGAAAATTGGTCTTTTTTTTATTGAAAATTCAACTATTTCGTTGAAAATCCACATCTTTGGTTAAAAAATAATTTTTTTTTTGTAAAAAAATTATCTTTTTCTTTACACGTTAATCTTCTTGTTAAAAAATTCAAGTATTCCACTTAAATATTCATCATTTTGGTTGAAAACTAATAGTTTAGGTTTGAAATAAAATTACTTGGTTGTAAGTTAAACTCTTGTTAAAAATAAATTTTTTTGGTGAATATTCATCATTTTAATTAAAAATTCATTTCTTTGGTTGAAATATGAGCTATTTTATTGAAAACTTCTTTTTTCTTTGGATGAAAAGGAATTTTTTTACCGAAAATTTAACTATTTTGTTGAAAATTTGTTTCTTTTTTGGTTGTAAATTATTATTTATTTGAACTGAAAATGTAATTATCATTCCAATTGAATATTCCATCATTTTAGTTGAAAATTCATCTCTTTGGTTGAACATTCATTTTTTGGTTAAAAATTTAATTATTCAATTTTTGGTTCGCAAAATGATCGTTTTTAGTTGAAAATTTATCTATTTTGATAGAAATTAATCTTCTTGGTTGAAAATTCATCTCTTTGGTCAAAAATTTAACTATTCTAGTTAAAGATTCATAATTTTAGTTGAAAATCTATCTCTTTGGTTGAGCATTGATTTTTTTAACTTAAAATTTAATTATTTAAGGTTTGGTGAACAATTTATCTTTTTTAGTCAAATTAAATTTTTTGTTGTTGAAAATTCAACTATTTCAGTTGTAGATTCATCGTTTTAGTTGAAAACTCATTTTTTTTGGTTAAAAATTCATTAATCCAGTTGAAAATTCCATAATTTTAGTTGAAAATTCAGCACTTAGGTTGAAAATTGAACTATTGCGTCAATTATAATAAAATAAGATTTTTTTTTGTGAAAATGGGGTTGCATGACCTCAAAATATATATTTTTAATTCTAAAAAAGTTCAGTGGTCATTTTGCCACAAAAAGGAACAATTTGTAGGGGAAAAATTGGACAAAAAAAGACTTTTTTTGGACCACCCTTAGATATAATATCAAGGTGTCTTACCCTAGTGAAGGAAATTTTTAGAAAGCGTGCTTAATTTTTTTTAAAATTGCAATATAAAATTGAATAACAGTGATTCTTCATTATTAAAGTAGCTTTATATTACCGTATTTAACTATTTTGTTGAAAAATCGCGTCTTTTTCTTTTAAATTAATTTTTTTTAACTGAAAATTTAACTATTCTATTTTTGGTTGCAAATCGATCGTTTTTAGTTGAAAATTCATATTTTGGCTTGAAAATTCAACAGTTTGTTTGAAATTTGTCCTTTCTCGTGACTGAAAAATCTTTCTTAGTTTAAAATTCAAATCATGTTGAAAACTCGTATTTTTTGGTTGAATTCAACTGTTTTTGATTAAAAATTGAAATAGTTTTTGGTTGAAATATCAACTACTACATATGTCGTTCGGAATTCATCTTTTTTGGAATGAAAATTTAATTACTTGGTGGAAAGTTAAACTCTTCTGTTAAAAATTAATATTTTGTTTGAAGATTCATCATTTTAATTGAAAATTCATCTCTTTGGTTGAAAAATGAGCTATTTTGTTGAAAATTCGTTTTTTCTTAGGCTGAAAATACTTGGAACTATTTTCTTGAATTTTTTGTTTTTTTTTTGTTAAAAATTATTATTTTTTTAACTGAAGTTGTATCTATTTCAGTTGAATATTTCATAATTTTGGTCAAAAATTCACCTCTTTGGTTGACCATTAATTTTTTCAACTAAAAAATTAACTAAACTATTCAATTTTCGGTTGAGAATTGTATATTTTAGTTGAAAATTCGTCTTTTTGGGTAGAAATTAATCTTCTTGGTTGAAAATTCAACTACTTAAGTGGAAGATTCGTAATTTTAGATAAAAATTCATAATTTTGGATGAAAATGAACTTTTTTAATTGAAAATTTAAATATTCCATCATTTTAGTTGAAAATTCATCTCTTTTGTTGACCATTAATTTTTCTAACTAAAAATTTAACTATTCATTTTTTGATTGACAATTTATATTTTTTAGTTGGAAATTCATGTATTTTGTTGAAAAGACGTGTTTTTTAGTTCAAAATTCAACTGTTTGGATGAAAATTCATCTTTTTTAGTTGAAAATTCAACTATTCTTTGATTGAACATGATATTTTTTAAATGATAATTTAACTATTCAATTTTTGGTTGATAATTTATCTTTTTAAGTTTAAAACTCATGTATTTTGTTAAAAATTCAACTATTTTAGTGGAAGATTAATAATTTTTGATAAAAATTCCTCATTTTGGATGAAATATAGTTTTTTAAATTGAAAATTTAACTATTCCAACTAAATATTACGTCAATTTAGTTGAAAATTCATCTCTTTTTTTGAACATTAATTTTTCGAACTGAAAATTGAACTATTCAATTTCTGGTTGACAATTTAAATATTCGATTTCGACACTTTATATATATTTTTTTTGAATATTTATGTTTTTTGTTGAAGAAGCGTCTATTTTGGTAGGAAATTAATATTCTTGTTTGAAAATTCATCCTTTTGGTTGAAAATTCCACTATTCTAGTTAAAAATGTATCATTTTAGCTCAGAATTCATCAGTTTGGATGAAAATTTAAGTTTTTTATCTGAAAATTCAACTATTCCATTTTTTGTTGAAAATCGATCTTTTTTAGTTCCGAATTCAACTGTTTGGATGAAAAATCATCTTTTTTAGTTGAAAATTCAACTATTCTTTGGTTGAACATTACATTTTTTAAATTATAATTCAACTATTCAATTTTTGGTTTACAATAGATTTTTTTTAGTGGAAAATTCATGTATTTTGTTGAAAATTCAACTATTTCAGTGGAAGATCGATTCATAATTTTAGATGAAAATTCATCATTTCGAAAGAAAATTAATTTTTTAAATTGAAAATTTAACTATTCCAATTAAATATTCCATCATTTTAGTTGAAAATTCATTCCTTTTGTTGAACATTAATTTTTCGAACTAAAAATTTAACTATTAAATTTTTGTTTGAGAATTTAACTATTCGATTTTTGGTTGACAATTTATATTTCTTAGTTGAAAATTCATCTTTTTGGTTGAAAAGTCAAGTATTCCATTTAAATATTTATAATTAAAGTTTAAAATTGATCCTTTTAGTTGAAAATTTGTTGTTTTTTTGTGGAAAATTAATTTTTTGATCTGAAAATTTAACTATTCCATTTTTGGTTGAAAACTGATCGTTTTTAGTTCAAAATTCAACTATTTGTTTGAAAATTGATCTTTTTTAGTTCAAAATTCGACTATTTGGTTAAGAATTCATGTATTTTGTTGACAAATCGTCTTTTTTAGTAAAAAAAATAATCTTTTTGGTTTAAAATTCAATTATTTGGTTAAAAATTTGGAAATGCCAGTTGTTTAAAAAAAGGAAATTAGCTACAGTTACTGCCCAAAGTTCAATTCTGATTAGGAAGGATTCAATTTTTTAAGACATTTCAATTAAAAATAAATTTTGTGTAAAATTTGCATTCAGTCCTAATTTTGAAAATTTTAAAAATGTCACCATTAATTTTTCTAACTAAAAGTTTAACTATTCAATTTTTGATTGACAATTTATATTTTTTAGTTGGAAATTCATGTATTTTGTTGAAAAGTCGTGTTTTTTAGTTCAAAATTCAACTATTTGGATGAAAATTCATCTTTTTTAGTTCAAAATTCAACTATTCTTTGATTGAACATGACATTTTTTAAATGATAATTTAACTATTCGATTTTTGGTTGACAATTTATCTTTTTAAGTTTAAAACTCATTTCTTTTGTTAAAAATTCAACTATTTTAGTGTAAGATTAATAATTTTTGATAAAAATTCCTCATTTTGAATGAAATATAGTTTTTTAATTTGAAAATTTAACTATTCCAATTAAGTATTACGTCATTTTAGTTGAATATTCATCTATTTTGTTAAACATTAATTTTTCGAACTAAAAATTTAACTATTCAATTTTTGTTTGACAATTTAAATATTCGATTTTTGGTTAACAATTTATATTTTTTAGTTGAAAATTCGTGTTTTTTGTTGAAAAATCGTCTATTTTGGTAGGAAATTAATATTCTTGTTTGAAAATTCATCCTTTTGGTAGAAAATTCCTCTATTCTAGTTAAAAAATTATCATTTTATCTCAAAATTCATCAGTTTAGATGAAAATTTGAGTTTTTTAACTGAAAATTTAACTATTCCATTTTTTGTTGAAAATCGATCTTTTTTAGTTCCGAATTCAACTATTTGGATGAAAATTCATCTTTTTTAGTTGAAAATTCAACTATTCTTTGGTTAAACATTACATTTTTTTAAAGATAATTCAACTGTTCAATTTTTGGTTTACAATTGATTTTTTTTAATGGAAAATTCATGTATTTTGTTGACAATTCAACTATTTCAGTGGAAGATCGATTCAAAATTTTAGATAAAAATTCATCATTTCGAAAGAAAATTAATTTTTTAAATTGAAAATTTAACTATTCCAATTAAATATTCTATCATTTTAGTTGAAAATTCATTTCTTTTGATGAACAATAATTTTTCGAACTAAAAATTTAACTATTAAATTTTTGGTTGAGAATTTAACTATTGGATTTTTGGTTGACAATTTATATTTCTTAGTTGAAAATTCATCTTTTTGGTTGAAAAGTCAAGTGTTCCAGTTAAATATTCACAATTAAAGTTGAAAATTGATCCTTTTAGTTCAAAATTTGTTGTTTTTTGTCGAAAATTAATTTTTTGATCTGAAAATTTAACTATTCCATTTTTGGTTGAAAATTGATCTTTTTTAGTTCAAAATTCAACTATTTGTTTGAAAATTGATCTTTTTTAGTTCGAAATTCGACTATTTGGTTAAGAATTCATGTATTTTGTTGAAAAATCGTCTTTTTCAGTAAAAAAAATAATCTTTTTGGTTTAAAATTCAATTATTTGGTTAAAAATTTGGAATTGCCAGTTTAAAAAAAAGGAAATTAGCTGCAGTTACTGCCCAAAGTTCAATTCTGATTAGAAAGGATTCAAGTTTTAATACATTTCAATTAAAAATAAATTTTGTATATATTTTGCATTCAGTCCTAATTTTGAAAATTTTAAAAATTTCAAATTTGAGGTAATTTATTTAGGAAACCCTTGAAATTTCTTTTAACGAATCTCGATTTTGCAGGTATCGATTATGCCAAAGGAAGAGGTAGAGATTCTTCCAGATGCTACAACATTGGAGAAATGAAATCGGACTCGAAGAGGAAAAATCCGTTCTTATTTAAAAATATTCTTGTGTTATTTCACTCTAAACATGAAGAGACTGCTACAAAAACGTCATGAATCAATTGTTTAGATTCGTTTTAATTAGATAAAGTAAAATTAAATTAATCTGTTTCAGAAGATTTTTTCTCAGAAGCATTTTATAATAGTTTTATAAAGACGATCATTGAGTTTCTGAAACCGAAAAACTAAAATTAAATTCATGGAGCCTTATATCTGTTCCAGAAGATTTTTTCTCAGATACATTTTATAATCATTTTATAAAGACGATCGTTTTAGTTTCTGAAATTATTGAACGAAACTAAAATTTTGTAACGATTATTGAAGACGCTTGAAAAATAATAGATTACTCGATCAGTATTTCTTTTGTACCTAAAGATAAAATCGATTAAGGTTTTTTTATGAAGAAATACATTTCGCGTAAAACTGAAATTTTTTTTCAGTTTTATTCTTTTAGAGAAAAGTGCTTAATTTTTGTCGACTCACCACTACTTTCAGATATTCAATTTTAGTAAACCAAATCGCGATATTATTATGTAATTAGAAATTAAATACATACGTCATTCAATAAATTATTATCTTTATTTTCACTAGAATTACGTACATTAAATGTAATTATTGTACTTTTAAAAATATATTTCGTCCCTTTTTTCAATTTGCATTTGATATATATGTATATTTTTTTTCAATATTTTTTCCAATCTAGGTCTTCATTTTAAGCGTACGTTTTCAATATAAAGAGTTTTAAAATACAGTTTGAAAGACTTAAATAATTAAAAATTAAAAAATTGTTGACAACAAACTTTTAAGTAGATGAACTGTAAATATAAATTAATTAATGATTTTTAAACTGAACTGTAGTTAGAGTGTTAAAAATGGAACAATAATTGATTTTACAAGAAGATTCTGAATCTGTTCCAAATTCAAAAATTTAAAGTTTGTAAAGTTGAAAATGCAAGCTTTTAATTCGAAAGCTAAAGAAGTTAAATAAATGTAAGCGTCCGATTGAAACTTTATAAACTATTTTTAATTTTAAAATAATTTTAAATTAATAGATTCATAATTAAATCCTCTTATTCAATTTCAGATCCTATTCGAATATGGTTTCAGTCTAAAATATTCCATTTTTAACCCATTCAATTTGAAATTTTGTAATCAAACAAAAAAAATTGTAATATTCAGCAAAATTTGATTCAAATATTCAAAACTAAAAACTTTAAACGCCAAATTTCAGAATGCTATATTTAAACTTTGAACGATACAATTTTAATTATTTCATTAAAAAAAAAATTTATTTGTAAGTGAAAGTGCTGAATTTGGATAAATAAGTAAATAGTCAACAATTATTAATTTGAAACGAATTAAAATTAAAAATATTTAATTTAAAAAGATTTATGTATAAAAAACGTTCGAATTTTACAATTCTAATTTTAAAAGAAAGGGACAAAATTTTGGAATTTAATTTTTTTCCGAATTCCGTATTTTTATTGATTTATTTTTATTCTATTTTTACTGACATGAGTTAAAAAAAAGCAAATTTTAGTTTTTAATTTTTGTTGAATTGGCAGGAGGACATTTTATATTTTTAAGATTTTTATCAAGTTAAAAGGAGGAAATTTTGATTTTCAACAGTTTATGAATTGGAAGAAGGGTAATTTTTTAAAAACAATTTTATTGAGTTGGAGGAAAGAAAATTTTGGTTTTCAATTTTTTTTCTGAATTGGAAGAGGGTAATTTTTTTAAAAACATTTTTAGAGAGTTGGAAGGGAGGAAAGTTTGGTTCTCAAGGTTTTTTTTTATTTGGAAGAGGGACATTTATTTATTTTTTAAGTTTTTATAGAGTAGGAAGGGACGACATTTTGGTTTTTTAATCTTTTCTGAATTGGAAGAGAGAAATATTTTTCTCTTAAGATTTTTTTATAGATTTGGAAGGGATGAAATTTTGGTTATGTATTTTTTTTCTGAATTGGAAGAGGAAATTTTTTCATTTTGGCATTTTGTTTAGTTGAAAGGGGGAACTTTTTATTTTCAATCTTCTTTCTGAACTGGAAGAGGGACATTTTTTTATTTTTAAGATTTTATCGAATTAGAAGGAAGAAAATTTTGTTTTTCAAGTCTTTCTAAACTGGAATCGGAAAATTGTTTTATTTTTAAGATTTTTTATATAGTTAAGAGACGAAATCTTGGTTATTTTTTAATTAAATTTTTTTCCTGAATTAGGAGATAGTAATTTGTTGTGTTGAAGATTTTTACCGAGTTGAAAGGGAGAAAATTTTGGTTTTAATTTTTTTGTGATTGAAAGAGAAGAATTTTTTTAATTTTTAAGATTTTTATCGAGTTAGAAGGTAAAACTTATTTTTTTTCTTGAAAATTAATTAACTGAAAATTTAACTATTCCATTTTTGGTTGAAAATTTGCTTTTTCAGTTCAAAAATCAACCATTTGGTTGAAAATGCATGTATTTTATTGAAAATTTGTCTCTTTTCGTTGAAGATTAATATTTTTGTTTAAGAATTCATATTTTTAGTTGAAAAATGATTTCTTTGATCGAAAATTAACATATATTTTTCAATTCGTTTTTCTTTTGTTTGAAAATTCATCCTTTTGGGTAGAAACTTATTCTTCTTGTTTGAAAATTCATCTTTTTGGTAGAAAGTTTTTTTGTTTTTGGTGAAAATTCAACTATTTTGTTGAAACTCCTTTTTTTGAATAAAAATCTTTTCTTTTAACTATTCCATTTTTGGTTAAATATGTATCTTTTTTAGTTCAAAATTCATTTATATATGATTGAAAATCCATGTATTTTGTTGAAAATTAATTTTTTAACTGAATATTTAACTATTCCATTTTTTATTTAATTTTTTTTTATTTAAAAATAATGTTTTTTGTTAAAAAAAATTATCGATGTTGTTGAAAATTCTTTATGTTGAAAATTAATTTTTTTAACTATACCATTTTTTGTTGAAAATTTATCTATTTTTTTGAACATTCGTTTTTTTTGGGTTACAAATGATTTTTTTTTTAGTTGAAAATTCGTCTTATTGATAGAAAATTATTTGTTTGAAAATTATTCTTTTTCGTTGAAAACTCATTTGCTTGGCTGAAAATTTTAAAATTTGGTTCAAACTTCGTTTTTTCCCCCCCTTTAAAATTATTTTTATATTGAAAATGTAACTATTCCACTTTTGTTAACAAATTTATCTTTTATAGTTGGAAAATCAACTATGTGATTGCAAATTCATACATTTTGTTGAAAATTCTTCTTTTTGGTGAGATATTATTCTTTTTGTTTGTAAATCATTTTTTTGGTTGAAAATTTAACTACTTTGTTGAAAATTAGTCTTCATTAGTAAAATATTATTCTTTTTGTGTGTAAATTCATTTTTTTGGTTGAAAATTCAATTTCGTTTGTTTGAAAATCAATTATTTAACTAAAAATTTAAGTGTTTTCCATTTTTGGTTTAAAATTTATTTTTTTAGTTGAAAATTGATTTCTTTCGTTGAAAATTGAACCATTTTATTAAAAATTCAATTTTTTATCTGAAAATTTACCTATTCCATTTTTAGTTGAATTTTTTTTTTTAGTTGAAAATTCATTCGTATAGTTGAAAATTGAACTATGTGGTTGAAAATCCTTCTTTTTAGTGGAAAATTATTCTTCTTATTTATTTATATTTCCCATTCAACTTAAACTATATACCAATTGCATGGGACAAAATTTAAATTTGTTCATAACTTGGGAACCAATGATGTTCCACCACAAGCGTAAGTGGATATTATTTTTGTTTTTCAAAAGCTGTTTAATTACATAATAAAATCGTTACAAAAAATTGTTCGATTTTATTATTTAATTGAATATATTTTAAATAATGAACAATTAATGTGAAAAATACACGTATGGGGAGAATTATTTCTTTTTCTAAGTTATTAAAAAAATAATGTTTCGTCCCATGCAATTGGAATTATTGTTTGTCCCTCAGCGTGCAGCCATCTTTGATCTCCCCACAAACATGAAATACCTAACAATGACGTCACTCAGTGCTACCATTTTTTGGATCTTTTCGTAATGCGCATCCATCGCGTCAAAGCGGGATTATTATATATTAATTTTTAAGGAATAAAAATCAAAAAATTATTTTACGTTTCACTTTATAAGTCTATTTTGTAATCAAAGAATTAGTTTAAATAATTTAACTTAGACTATATACCAATTGCATGGGACAGAATTAAAATTTTTTAATAACTTGGGTACCAATTTTCATCATAAGCGTAAGTGGATATTAATTTTTGTTTTTCAAAAGCTGTTTAATTACGTAATAAAATCGTTACAAAAAAATGATTGATTTTATTATTTAATTAAATATATTTTGAATAATATACAAAAAACTCCAAATACACATATGGTGAGAAATCATTTTTTTCCAAGTTATTAAAAAAATAATGTTTCGTCCCATGCAATTGGAATTATTGTTTGTCCCTCAGCGAAGAGCCATCTTGGATTTCCCCACCAAACATGAAATACCTAATAATGACGTTACTCAGTGCTACCATTTTTTGGATCTTTTCGTAATGCGCATCCGTCGCGTCAAAGCGGGATTGGTTTAAGATCGAATATTTATTTTTAAGGAATAAAAATCAAAAAATTATTTCACGTTTCACTTTATAAGTCTATTTTGTAATCAAAGAATTAGTTTAAATAATTTGAGAAGTATTGTTTGTTGTACACATTTTTCTTGCACATTTAATCATTTAAAATAAGCGCGCTAACGGTAACCAAACCGGTTGTTGACGCGACGCATGTGCATTACGAAAAGATCCAAAAAATGGTAGCACTGAGTGACGTCATTATTAGGTATTTCATGTTTGTTGGGGAAGTCCAAGATGGCTGCACGCTGAGGGACAAAGAATAATTCCAATTGCGTGGGGCGAAACATTATTTTTTGTAATAACTTGAAAAAAAAAATGATTTCTCACCATATGTGTATTTGGAGTTTATTGTTTATTATTCAAAATATATTCAATTGAATAATAAAATCGATCATTACTTTGTAACGATTTTATTATGCAATTAAACAGCTTTTGAAAAACAAAAATTAACATCCACTTACGCTCATGATGGAAAATCATTGGTACCCACGTTATTAAAAAATGTAAATTCTCTCCCATGGAATTGGTACATACTTTAAGTTAAATTATTAAAACTAATTCTTTGATCACAAACTAGACTTATAAAGTGAAACGTAAATTAATTTTTTGATTTTTATTCCTTAAAAACAAATAATCGATCTTAAATTTAAAGAAAGGAATACCTTTTTTTATCTTAAATATGAATTTAAAATCATTTTCAATATCTTCATGCACTTAGCAATTATTATTTGTTTTAAACAATTATAAAGAAATTTAATTATTTCAAATAAGCGCGCCAACGGTAACCAATCCAGTTTTCTGACGCGACGCATGCGCAATACGAAAAGATCCCCAAATTGAGAGTCTGACGTCACTTGTCATGACACACAAATGCCAGATGTTTTTGGATTTGGTGATACATTTGATGACTGCTTGTATTTTGTACTTTTGTAGTTCGAAACGTTCGAATTTGGAAACTCAAAACAAATCGAAAAATATGGTGCCACGCCAGTGTGACAGTCGTGCCATTGGAATGTTATAGATTACAAAAGTAATCGTGATTGTTGAAAATTTTATAAGTACTTTAGTAATTTTATTTTCCGTACATAATTTTCCAAACGCCATAAGGTATTTAAAGTCTTTGGACCTTGGCGAAACTTGTGTTCGATGAGATATTTTCGTTCTTGAATTTGTGAATATGACTGAAACAACTGGGGATTTCCACGTACTCGATGAAGAAGAATCAGAATTCGAACCTTCCCTCAGGAATGTAGTCGAGCAACGATCCTTAAAATGGATTTTCGTGGGCGGAAAGGGTGGAGTTGGAAAAACGACTTGCAGGTACGTGGCACATAACCTCAAAATTAATATTCTAGATTCTAGCTATATCTATACGTATCAAACGTAATTTTTAGCTTTTTTACGTAAGATTTCAATATAATTGATTGAAAAAACTTGAAATTGAAATAACCATTATTGACTAAATTTGTATTTTTTGTATTTTGTTGGTAAATTGTGACTATAATCAGGGTGGCCGTTGGTCAGGGAAAACCTGGAAATCAGGGAATATTATTGGTCTGGGATTTTGACAAATATCTTGCAAAAGTCAATTTCTATAAGAAAAATAATATAATATATAATATAAGAATTTATATAAGAGGCACTTGAAATAGCTGTCAAGAAAAATAAATTTGAAATTATTTTTCTTGGATTTCTATTTCTTTTTATTTAGTTACTTCCTTCTGCCGATTATATTTTTAGTTATAAATTGTATTTTTTGGTTGAAAATTCAACTGTTGTGTTGAAAATTAACTTTTTGTTGATAATTGAACTATTTTTTTGAAAATTCGCCTCGTCAGTTTAAAGATTTATTTTTTGTAGTAGAAATTTCATCTTTTTTGGATAAAAAAGCAACTGTTTGTTTGAAAATTAATCTTCTTTGGTTGAAAAATGATCTAATTTAGTCCTAAATTAGTTAACAATTAATTTTTGGTTGAAAATCCGTTTTTTGTTGTTGTTAAAAAATAATTTTTTTAACTGAAAATTTAACTATTCCACTTGAAAATTCAATCTTTTCGTTGAAAATTCAATTATTGTTTTAAAAATTCGTTTTTTTAGTTTAAAAATTTATCTGTTTTAGTAGAAATTTAATATTTTTTCTTTGAAAATTCAACTGTTGTGTTGAAAATTAACTTTTTGTTGATAATTGAACTATTTTTTTGAAAATTCGCCTCGTTAGTTTAAAGATTTATTTGTTTTAGTAGAAATTTAATCTTTTTGGATAAAAATGCAACTTTTTGGTTGAAAATTCATCTTCTTTGGTTGAAAATTGATCTAATTGGTTGAAGGTCGAACCACTTTGTTAAAAAATCATTTTTTTCTAGAGGAATCATTTTAGTAAAAAATTCATTCCTGGTTGAAAATTCGTTTTTTGTTTGTTAAAAAATCATTTTTTTTAACTGAAAATTTAACTATTTCACTTGAAGATTTAATCTTTTTGTTGAAAATTCAATTATTGTTTTAAAAATTCGTCTTGTTAGCTTAAAAATTCATCGTTTTTAGTGGAAACATAATATTTTTTGGATAAAAATGCAACTGTTTGGTTGAAAATTAATCTTTCTTGGTTGAAATATCAATTATTAC
>CAKNYM010042741.1:86405-117501 GCA_932195095.1 Andricus curvator
CGTTAGTTTAAATTTGTTTTTTGTTTTAGTAGTATTTTCATCTTTTTATATAAAAATGCAACTGTTTGGTTGAAAATTAATCTTCTTTGGTTCAAAATGGATCTAATTAGTTGAAGGTTTAACCACTTTGTTAAAAAATCATTTTTTTTTCTGGAGGAATCATTTAGTTAAAAAGTCATGTTTGGTTGAAAATTCGTTTTTTTTGTTTGTTAAAAAATCAATTTTTTAACTGAAAATTTAACTATTCCACTTGAAGATTCAATCTTTTTGTTGAAAATTCAATTATTGTTTTAAAAATTTGTTTTGTTAGTTTAAAAATTGATCTGTTTTAGTAGAAATTTATTCTTTTTTGGTTGAAAATTAACTTTTTGTTGATAATTGAACTATTTGTTTGAAAATTCGCTTTGTTATTTAAATTTTTTTTTTATTTTAGTAGAATTTTCATCTTTTTTGATAAAAATGCCACTGTTTGGTTGAAAATGAATCTTCTTTGGTTGAAAATTGATCTAATTGGTTGAAGGTTTGAAAATTCGTTTTTTGTTTCTTAAAAAATCATTTTTTAAACTGAAAATTTAACTATTCCACTTGAAGATTCAATTTTTTTCTTGAATATTCAATTATTGTTTTAAAAATTCGCCTTGCTAGCTTAAAAATTTATCTGTTTTAGTAGAAATTTAATATTTTTTGGATAAAAATGCAACTGTTTGGTTGAAAATTAATCTTATTTGGTTGATGATTCAACTATTTTGTACAAAATTCGTCTCTTTTGGTTGAATTCAAGTGTTTTTGATTTTAAATTAAAATCTGTTTTGGTTTAAATATCAATTATTACAATCGACTTTTTAGCTTGAAAAATCAACTATTTGATTAAAAATTCAACTATTTTTTTGAAAATTTAATGATTTTGATGGAAATTTAACTATTTCGTTAAAAAAGTCATCCTTTTTGGTTGAAAATTTAACTATTTTTTTGAAAATTCGTATTTTCGGTATAAAAATTCATCTCTATTGGTAGAAATTGCATCTTTTTGGGTAAAAATGCAACTATTTGGTTAAAAATTAAACTATTCTGGTAAAAAATTAAACTATTTGGTTGAAAATGAATTTCTTTTATTAGGTGAAGATTCATTTGTTGTTGAAACTTCATCTTTTTTTGTAGAAAATTAAACTTTTTGGTTAAAAATTCAACTATTTTTTTTATAAAGCCGTCCTTTTTAATTGAAAATTCAACTGTTTTGTTGAAAATTCCTCTTTTTGTGTTTAAAAATTCAACTATTTTTTTGAAAATTCGACTTTTCAGTTTAAAAATTCATCTCTTTTGGTATAAAGTGCATCTTTCTAAAAATGAAACTGTTTGATTGAAAATTAATTGTTTGGTTGAAAATTAATTTTTTTATTTAGTTGAAAATTCAACTCTTTTGTTAAAAATTAATATTTTTTACCAGAAATTCAACTATAAGGTTGAAAATTAATTTTTGAATCTGATAATTTTACTATTCCAGTTGAAAGTAAATAATTTTAGTTGAAAAATCATGTATTTGATTGAAAGTTTAAGTATTTTCTTGAAAATATTTTTTGGTTAAAAATTGTTATTATTTGTTTGAAAAATTAATTGTTTTATTGAAAATTCAACAATTTTGTTAAAGGGTAATACTTTATGGTCGAAAAATCAACTTTTTTGTTGAGAACACATATTTTTGGGTAGAAAATTAAACTATTTGTTTAAAAATTAACTTTTTTGATAAAAATTCTTATTTTTTGTCGAAAATTCAACTATTTTGTTGAAAATTTATATTTTTTATTGGTAAATCAACTGTTTAGTTGAAAATTAATTTTTTTAACCGAAAAGTTAACTATTTCAGTCAAAGAATCATAATTTTAGTGAAAGGTTAATCTCTTGTGTTGAAAATTTAACTATTTTGTTGAAAATTCGTTTTTTTTTGTTAAAAATGAATTTTTCAAACTGAAAATGTTACTTTTTTGGTAGAAAACTAACATTTTTGGTTTAAAATATCCTCTTTTTTTTAGGTACAAAATGCAACTGTTTGGTTAAAAATTAATTTTTTGGTTGAAAATTAATTTTTTTATGTAGTTGAACATTCATCTTTTTTGTTGAAAATTCGTTTCTTTTTTTTCTTGTTGAAATATCAACTATTACGTTTTTCGTTGAGAATTCATCTTTTTGTTGAAAATTTAACTATTTCGTTGGAAACGTAACTGTTTTTCTTCGAAGTTTTATCTTTTTTGATTAAAAATTCTACCATTTCTTTGAAAATTCATCTTTCTTGATTAAAAATGAACATTTGTGTTGAAAATTCGTCTTTTTGGGTTTAAAAGTCAACTGTTTTCTAAAATGTTCGATTTGTTATCTTGAATTTCAATGATTTGGTTAAAAATTAAACTATTTTGTTGAAAATTTATGTATTTTTATAAAAAAAGTCATCTTTTCCAGTCGTAAATTCACCCGTTTTGTTGAAAATTATTTCTATTAGATTGAACTTTCATCTTTTGTGGTTGAAAACTAATGTTTTTAGTTGAAATAAATAAATTGAAATCTATACATTAAAAAGAAAATTGGCCATTGGGTTGAAAAATCTGCTTTGTTGAAAATTGTTTTATTAAATAAATTTGAAATATACAAATTTTAATCTGAAATCGTTTCATTTCGTTTATAAAACATTCTATGTTAAAAATCTTATAAGATTTAAATGCTGGTCTTTGAATATTAATGGCCAAAATTTAGGGATACTGAAATCCAAGTTAATAGTGAAAATTCGTTTCTTTTTGGCTGCATTTTTTTTAAATTTTAAATTAAAATCTTTTTGTTTGTAATATCCAATATTACATTTTTTGTTGAGAATTCATCTTTTTTGGTTGGAAATTCAACTATATGGTTGAAAATTGATATTTGCTAGGTGAAAATTATTCATGTATTTTATTGAAAATTCAATTTGGTTGAAAAACCTGTAAAACTCTTCTTCTCGAAGATAAAATAAAGAGTTAGAACATTTGTTTTAAGTTGGACTTTTCAGGCGATCTTTTGCGTATTTTAAAGTTTAGGCGTTTAAGAAAAATACCAGATTTATCATATGTTATGCAATTGTCTTTTTTTATAGCTGTTCTTTAGCAGTGCAGTTGTCCAAAGTTCGTGAAAATGTTCTCATCATCTCTACGGATCCAGCGCACAACATTTCTGATGCATTCGATCAAAAATTCAGTAAAGTTCCAACAAAGGTTAAAGGTTTTGAAAACTTATTTGCAATGGAAATCGATCCTAACGTTGGTGTCACTGAACTACCGGATGAGTATTTTGAAAACGAGTTAGGTGTGTTTCTAGGCAATATTATTTTTTTTATGGTTTTCAAATTTTTTTGAATGGGCAACAATTGAAGCCGTTTTTCAAAAAACGACCTAAGTAATTTTTTCTTTAAAATTAAACTAAATACGTATTAAAGGTCTATTACATGCTCTCCACTAAATTCTGCAATAAAAAGTTTATTAATTGTATGTAAGTATTCTTAAAATTGGTTAAAAAGTACAGAATTCACACGCTTTCCCCTCTTTACAGTTTAAAAAAAAAAGAAAGAATTTCTTTTTTTCCCTTTTTACACTTTTTTTTCGCTTAAATGCAATCTGAATTAATAGAACCCTATAAGAAAATCCGGCTATTTTTGGTTAAGAATTAATTCTTTTTGGTTGAAAAGTCTACCATTATATTGTTGGTACATAATTAATCTTTTGGTTAAAAATGCAACTATTTTGTTGAAAATGCGTCCTTCTTGATTGAAAATTTATCTTTTTGGTCGAAAATTTAACTGTTTTGTTGAACATTCATGTTTTAGGATAGAAATTCATCTTTTTGGCAGAAATATCCTCATTCTTGGTTGAAAATAAACTTTTGTTGAAAATTAAACTGCTTTGTAGAAAAATCGTCCTTTTTGATTGAAAATTCACATTTTTTGTTAGAAATATTATCTTTTTGGTGGAAAATTAATTTTTCTTGATTGCAAATAAACTGTTTGATTAAAATTTCAACTGCCTACCAAAAAATTCGCCATTTTTGCTTGAGAATTCATCAGTTTGGTTGAAAATGCAAGTTTTTTGGTTGAAGTTTAATCTTTTTTGTTTGAAAATTTGACCATTTGGTTTAAAATTAAACTATTTGGTTAAGATTGCAACTATTTTGCTGGACATTTAATTATTTTGTTAACAATTGAACTATTTTGTTAAAAAGCTATCTCGTTGGTCAAAAATTCGACTGTTTTATAGAATGTTCTTTATTTTGGATTACAAATTCATCGTTTTTGGTAGAAATGTCATCTTTTTGGTGGAAAATTCATCTTTCTTGGTTGAAAATCAACTGTTTGGTTCAAAATGCAACTGCTTTCTAAAAAAATTCGTCCCTTTGGCTTGAGAATTCAACTATTTTGTTAAAAAGTCATCTTTTTGTCGAAAATTCAACTGTTTGTTAAACATTGGTCCTTTTGGATGAAAAAATATTCTTTTTTGCTAGAAAAGTCACCTTTCGTCTCTGAAAAATATGTGCTTTTTTGTTGAGATTTTATCTTTTCGTGTTTAAAAGTCTATATTTATGTTTTTACTTAAAAATTCATATTTTTTTTGGTTAAAAATTATTATTTGGTTGAAAAATTAATTATTTTGTTGTAAATTCAATAATTTTATTCAAAGTCATCATCATTTGGTTAAAAATTAACTTTTGTGGTAAACATTCATATTACTTTGTCGAAAATTCAATTGTTTGGGTCAGATTTAACTTTTTTATTGCAAATTTATATCTTTTAATCGGAAATTCATCTATTTTGGTTGAAAATTCAACTATTTTGGTTTAAAATTCAATTACTTAGTTGAAAATGACCTTTTAGTTGAAAATTCGTCTTTTTTTGTTGAATTTAATTGTTTTTTATTCAAAATTATAATATTTTTCCGTTGAAATATCAACTATTACACTTTTTTTGTTGAGAATTCATCTTTTTGGGGTGAAAAGTTAAACTATTTAGTTAAAAATTAAATTTTAAGTTGAAAATTCATATTTTAGTTGAAAATGACCTTTTTTGTTGAAAATTCGTCTTGTTTTTTTATTGAATTGTCTTTGATTTAAAGTAAAATTTTTTTTTGTTGAAATATCTACTATTACTTTTGTTTAGAATTCGTCTTTTTGGGTAAAAAGTTCAACCTCTTGGTTAAAAATGAACTTTTTTGTTGAAAAATTATTCTTGTTTTGTCGAAAATTCAACTATTTGGGTCAGAATTAACTTTTTTGTTAGAAATTCATCTTTTTTGGTAAAAAATTCAACTATTTGGTTGAAAATTAACTCTTTTGTTGAAAATTAATTTTTTTTTCGTTGAAAATTTAATTGTTTTGCGAGAAATTTGTTTTAATGGGTTACAAGTTCAACTATTTTGGTTGAAAATTTACCTATTTTGTTTGAAATTCATCTTTGGGTTGAAAATTCAACTATTTAGTTAAAAATGACCTTTTTGTTGAAAATTCGTCTTTTTTAGTTAAACATAATTATTTTTTATTTGAAAATAAAAATCAACCTGCAAATTCCGCAAACGTAAGAGTTTTATTATTTTTATTTAAAAATATCTATGTGAATATTAATTAAAATTGATGTGGATTCACTGTTTTTCTTTTTTCTCAAAATCGAAATTAGAGTGGTTAGGCCTCTTTTTGAAAAATGGCTTCAATTTCATATAAATACTCCTTAAAAAATGAAATTTGAATCTCCTACTATTAATTTTAGGCGCCTTAGGTGGAGAAGCAATGCGCTTAAGTAGGAGTGTAATTCAAGATATCGTTGGATCGTTTCCTGGAATAGATGAAGCAATGAGTTATGCAGAAGTTATGAAGTAAGAACTCATTTTATTATTTATTGTACGGAGAGGAGGATATTTAAATTAATTGATCAGAAAATATCGTTTTAATATCTGTTTATAGACTAGTTAAAGGGATGAATTTTTCCGTCGTTGTTTTCGATACTGCTCCAACGGGTCACACTCTCAGGTTACTCTCATTTCCACAAGTAGTCGAGAAAGGTTTAGGCAAATTAATGCGACTAAGAATGAAAATCAGTCCCTTCATTACCCAGGTAAGAGCAAAGAAATTTCTCTAATTTCAGGCCTTAGAGTCACGCCGCTATTGACACTTTTTCGCTAATTGGCTCAAATAATGCTTAAACATTTTTTAATTTCTTTAAAATTAGCTCAGTGTTAAAAATGAACTTTTTGTTAAAAAATTAAAACTAAAAAAATTAAACTATACTTCGATTTATATTTTAGTAAATTTATTTATGGTAATAAAATTATTACATTTTAAAACAATTAGTTGACTTCACCAATATTTTTTTATAAATACAAATTTTAATTAATTAATTTTTTTCTTGATTACAAATAAATTTTGTTCAATAATTAAAAATACCATCTCTAGTACAGAAATATATACCAAAAAAATATACCCAAAGGTTAATAAATGAAATTGTTTTTTTATTGGTTAAATTAAACTTTTTTAAAAAGAAAATGTACCTTTTCCATTTTTGGTTAGAAATTGATCATTTTTATTTGAAAATTCGTTCTTTTTTGTATAAAACTAACCCTTTTGGTTAAAAATGTCCTCTTCTTTGGTTAAAAATGAAACTGGTTGAAAATTGACTTTCTTGTTGAAAAGTTAACTGATTTGTTCAAAACTCGTCTTTTTGGGTAGAAAATTCAACTATTTGGTTAAAAGTGAAATTTTTTGTTAATAATTCATATTTTTTGTCAGAAATTTAACTGTTTTGTTGAACATACATTTTTTTTAACTGAACATTTAACTATTTCAGTTGATGATTCATAATTTTAGTTTAAAATTTATCTACTTGGTTGAAAGTTAAACTATTCTATTGAAAGTTGATATTTTCTAATGGAAACTTCAACTAGTTGGGTAAAAGTTGAACTTCTTTGTTAAAAATTCATTTTTTGGTTGAAGGTTCATCTCTTTAGTCGAAAATTCAACTATTTTGTTTAAAATTCGTTTCTTTTTGTGTAAAATTAATTTTTTTAACTGAAAATGTACCTTTTCCATTTTTGGTTGAAAAATGATCATTTTTAGTTGAAAATTTGTCTTTTTTGGTAGAAAACTAACTTTTTTTGTTTAAAATGCCCTCTTTTTTGGTTAAGAACAAAACTGCTTGGTTAAAAATGAACTTTTTGGTTAAAAATTATTATTTCGTTGAAAAATTAATTATTTTGTTGAAAATTTAACAATTTTGTTCATCCTTTGTAGGTTTTTTGTGTAAGATCATCGTTTTTGGTTGAAAATTTAACTCTTTTGTTGAAGATTTAATTATTTCGTTGAAAATTCAACTCTTTCGTTAAACTATTTTGTTAAAAACGGTTAATAGATAGAAAACTAATTTTTAAATTTTCAAATTCATGCATTCTTTATTTCCTATGTTGCGGATTGTAGGACATTTTCGACTTTTTGAATAAAAATCTTTCAAAATTGTACCATTTTAATTTGTAACACCGATTTAGAAGTAAAAAATTTTAAAAAAAAAGCTGATTAAATTTACAGAGAATTGTGCCTGATTTTTTAAAGTTAAAATTTTTTTTTATTAATAAACTTTTTTGGATTAAAATGCAACTGTTTGGTTGGAAATTAATCTTCTTTAGTTGAGAATTCAACTATTTTGTTGAAAATTTGTCTCTAGTTGAAAATTCGTTTATTTTTTAATTATATTTTTAACTGATAATTTAACTATTCCAGTTGAAGATTCGTCTTTTTTTTTGCAGAAAACTAAACTTTTTGGTTTTAAATTCCGTCTTTTTTAGTTTAAAATTCAACTGTTTGGTTGAAAATTGAATTATTTTGTTGAAAAAGGCTAATAAATAGAAAAATTAATTTAAAATATTTCAAATTCATCCATTCTCTTTTGTTAAAAATTTATCTTTTTGGTTTAAAATTTATCTATTCCAGTTGAAGATTCATCATTTTAGTTGAAAATTCATCACCTTGGATGCAATTTTTTTTTTGGAAAATTAATTTTTTAACTGAAAATTTAATTATTATTTTATTTTTGGGTGAAAACTGATCTTTTTCAGTTGAAAATTCAACTATTTGATTGAAAATTGATCTTTTTTAGTTGATATTTCAACTATTCGGTTAAGAATTTATGTATTTTGTTGATCAATCGTCTTTTTTTATATAAAATACCATTTTTTTGGATGAAAAATCAACTATTTGGATAAAAATTCATCTGTCTTGTTGAAAATGCAATATTTTTACTTGAAAAGTTAGGAATTTGAAGCGGTTTAAATTGATTTTAATATAGTGGCCACATTTATTTTATCTAATGTATGCACTGAATTTAAAGTATAAGAAGATAATATAAAAATTTGTTTAAATTATTATTCAGATTTATGGATTTTAGAGGCAAATTCAAGAAATTAATAATGATGTTTTTAGTATTATTCAATTATTTAATTAATCGATGGTGCTAATATATTTCAGAATATCTTGTAATATAATTCGTCAAACTTTCTAAATTAAACATATTAATTGAAAACTCGAAACTGAAAAAATATGATTTATAATAAACTCTCAAAACTGTATATATATTCCGAGTCTATTGTTTTAAAAAATGCGAAATATTTGAATGGCTCCGTACTATGAAAAATTATACCTATAAAAAAACTTGAGATACCTGGAAAAAAACCTGGAATTGTCCGGGAATTTTTTCCAAGGATTTGAGTAGAATTTGGTCTTTATCTGAAAGTTTTGATCTCTATTCCTAAAGAAAGAAATTTTTCGAAATTTCATGCATTAAAAAGATTTCTATTCGATCGGACGCCTGTGTTATTTATATTATAAGTTTATTATTTAAAGCAATTCAGACCGCTATTTTGCTATCATTTTTTAAAATTTATGCCACTATTGACACTATTTTTTATATCTGAAGTGGGTCCGAGGCCAGATATTTATTTATTTCTTTATTTCTCTACTCATTGTTTAAAAAATGCTTAAAATTCCAGATTAGCTCTCTACTGGGCATGACAGATTTCAATATAGATACTTTCTCTAATAAAATGGAGGAAATGTTGGCAATTATTCGCCAAGTAAATGAACAGTTTAAAGATCCGGAGCAAACGACGTTCGTTTGCGTTTGTATAGCAGAATTTTTATCTCTTTACGAAACTGAGAGGCTGGTCCAAGAATTAACGAAATGTGGAATTGACACGCACAATATTCTAGTTAATCAACTCCTGTTCTTGAGGGAAGGTGAAGTGCCTTGCAGATTGTGCCGCGCAAGACGTAAAATCCAGGACAAATATTTAGATCAGGTAACGTATCAGAAAATTTTTAAATTATTTTTTTATTACAGGGATCACAGTCTTTCCCCTATTCTCCTACTTTTGAAATTTTTTTTCAATTCCTTCTTTTCCCCTGTTCTCGAAAAACTTCCCCTTTTCTCTTTGAATATAAAACTTCCCCTTTTTTCTTTAAATATGATACATTTGAAAATACAATATTCAGGGTGGCCGCTGGACCGGGAATTTTATGAGACCGGGAAAACCCGGAAAATGACCGTGGATCTATTTTTTGACCGGGAATTTTACAAATTTTTAGGACAAAAATTCTGTTCAACTTTGATTTCACTAATTAGCCTTTCTTTAGAAAAAATCTACTAAGTGGAACTACTTTCTTACAATTTAACGATTTTGTTAACATTTTTAAAATTATTTTTTTTACTGAAAATTTAACTATTCTATTTTTGGTTAAACATTTATTTTCTGCAGTTGAAAATTCAACTATTTGGTGGAGAATTCATATATTTTATTAAAAATTAATCTTTTTGGTTCAAAATTAGTTTTTTTATTGAAAATTAAATTTTTAACTGAAAATTTAACTATGTCATGTTTGTTTGAACATTAATGATGACTAATTCACCTTATTAATTAATTATTGGATTATTAATTGGAAAATTAATTTTTTTTAACTAAAAATTTAACTAGATTTTTGTCGACATTTTTTTGATAGGCATTTAATTTTTTTGATAGAAAATTTATTTGTTTGGTTGAAAATGTAACTATGTCGTTTAAAATTTTGTTTTATTTGCTTAAAAACTTATTAATCTAACTGAAAATTAAACTATTCTATTTTTTGTTGAAAATTGATATTTTATATTTGAAAAGTCCTCTATTTTGTTGAAAAATTGTCTTTTTTGGTAGAAAATTAACCTTTTTGGTTAAAAATTCCATTAAAAATAAAAATATTTGCTTGAAAATTCATGTATTTTGTTAAAAATTATTCTTTTTTTGGTACAAAATTAGTTTTTTAAAATTGAAAATTAATTTTTTTTAACTAAAAATTTAACTATTCCATTTTTTCTCGACATTTTCTTTTTGATAGACATTAAGTCTTTTTAGTTTAGAATTCATCTGTTTTTTTTTTTTAAATTTAACTATTTCGTTGCAAATTTATTTTATTAGGTTAAAAAACTTATTTCTCCAACTTAAAATTAAACTTTTCTATTTGTTGTTGAAAATTATCTTTTTTAGTTGAAAATTAATATATTTTGTAGATATATTGTATTTTTTTGGTAGCGATATAGCCTTTTTGTTTGAAAATTCAATTATTAGGTGGAACATTCCATTAAAAATTAAAATATTTCGTTTAAAATTCACGTATTTTGTAAAAAATTATTCTTATTTGGTAGAAAATTAATTTTTTTAGTTGAAATGTAATTTCTTTGTTTGAGAATTAGTTTTTTTTTTATTGAAAATTAATTTTTTTAACTAATTCATCTGTTTGGTTGAAATTCAGGCTATTTCGTTGGGAATTTATTTTATTTTGATAAAAAACTTATGTCTCTAACTTAAAATTAAACTGTTCTATTTATTGTTGAAATTTTATCTTTTTTTTGTAGCAATATAACCTTTTTGGTTGAAAATTGAACTATTTGGTTAAAAATTTATTTTTGTGATTGAAAATGCATCATTTTAGTTAAAAGTTTATTTCTTTAGTTACAAATTTAACAAATTTGGTTGGAAATTCGGTTTTTGTTGTTGTTGACAATGAATTTTGTATTAAAAATGTAGCTATTTCATTTTTGCTAGAAAATTGATCTTTTTTAGTTAAAAATTCAATTATTTTGTTGAAAAATCGTATTTTTTAGTCGAAAATTCAATTATTTTGGTCGAAAATGCATATTTTTGGGTTGTAAATTCAACTTTTTTAAGAAAAATTCGTCTTTATGACTTAGAAACTGAACATTTTGAATGAGATTTTTTTTCTTCAAGTTCAAATCTTCTGTTGAAAAATCGTATTTTTTGGTTTAATTTAACAGTTTTTTATTGACAATTTTAAAAAAATTATGGAAATATCAACTATTACATTTTTTTTTTAAATTTCATTTTTTTTATCAAAGATTCATCAGTTTGGTTGAAAACTTAACTATTTTGTTGCAGATTCTCTTTTTCTTGGTTAAAGATTCATTTGGTTTAAACTTAATCTACTTTGCTGAAAATTGAACAATTTTCTTAAAAAGTATTCTTTTTGGTTAAAAAGTAAACTTTTTCGTTGACCGTCTTTTTGTTTAAAAATTTTCAAATAATTTGTTGAAAATGTGTCTTGTTGTCTTGTTTTGGTTTAAGTATGAAAATTACATTTCTCGTTGAGATTTCATCATTTTTTGGTTTAAGATTCTTTATTTATAACTAGTAAAATTTAATTATTTTGTTGGAAATTCGTTGTTTTTGGGTTAAAAGTTCATTTTTTAACTGAAAATTTGACTATTCCAGTCAAAGATTCATCATTTTAGTTGAAAATTCATCTCTGGCATCTTATTTGATTAAAAATGGAATTGGTTGAGAAAAAAATCTTTTTTGGTTGAAGATTCAACTATTTAGAACCGTTTTAAGAATTTTGAAAGGTTTCAAGATAATAAAAAAGTTTTCTCACGATTCATGGAAAAATTTCATATATTTTTTTATTTAAAAAAATGAATTTTAAGAGAATTTTTAAAAAGATTTCAAAACATTTGAATTGATAACCTAAAATTTCTAAAAAGAATATGAAACATTTTAAAGCAAAAGTTTTCAATTTTGCAAGATTACAAAATGATTGAATAAAAAAAGAAATATGAAAAAAGAATGATTTAGAACCAAAAAAAAAAAAGATTCAAAAATAATTAAAAACTTGTAAAGGTTTTTTAAGATTTCCAACAAAAAATTACGGTATATTTTTAATCTAAGAATTATTTAATAATTAGAATACTATAAATAGTTAACCAAAGATATGTTAATAAAAAATAACAACTGTCAAAGCAACAAAAAAAGACAAATAATTAACAAAATATTTGAAAATTCTCAATCGAAAAGACGAATTTTCAAGAAAATACATGAATTTTTAACGAAGTACTTGAATTTTCAAGTAAATAAGATGCGTTTTCAACCAAAAGTGGAATAGTTATATTTTCAATTAAAAACCGTAAGTTTTTACAAGAAAGAAAACAACGAATTTTCAATAAAATAGTTAAATTTTCAACCAAGGAGAAGAATTTTCAACTAAAATGATGAATTTTCATTACACCATAAATTACAAAAATATTATTTTGTTTAAATATTGTAAGATATAACAATACATAAAATTACACTGGGAAATAACCGGGAATTTCCCTTATTTTTCACCTTTTTTGTGAAAAAATTACCCTTTTTTCCCTTTTTTGAGCTCCGTTTGCGCTGTGATCCCTGTTATTATATATATCAGGGTGGCGACTTGACCGGGAAAGCGGGAACTTTATTGGCCGGGAAATGACCAAGAATTTAATTCAAAGACCGGAAATTTACTTCTGATCGCAGTAAAATTCAAGTTTTCATTATTTTAATAATTTTGGTCAATTTAGAAAAGTGATTTCTACTTTATGTGCAGTCGCAGATTTTTCAGATTATCTCAATTTAATCTAATTAAATAATTATTTATTATTATATGATTCATAATTTTAGATAAGAATTCATCATTTTGGATAAAAATTAATTTTTTAAATTGAAAATTTAAGTATTCCAATTGAATATCCCGTCATTTGAGTCGAAAATTCATCTGTTTCGTTGGAGATTAATTTTTTTAACTAAAAATTTAACTATTCAATTTTTGGTTGACAATTTAACTATTCGATTTTTGGTTGACAATTTATATTTCTTAGTCGAAAATTCATGTTTTTGGTTGAAAAATCGTCTATTTTGATTGGAAATTAATATTCTTGTTTGAAAGTTCATCTATTTGGTTGAAAATTCAACTATTCTAGTTAAAAATTCGTCATTTTAGCTGAAAATTTGTCAGTTTGGATGAAAATTTAAGTTTTTTTACTAAAAAATTAACTATTCCATTTTTTGTTTAAACTTGATCTTTTTTAGTTCCAAATTCTATTTGGATGAAAATTCATCTTTTTTAGTTGAAAATTGAACTATTCTTTGGCTGAACATTAATTTTTTTTAAATGATAATTTAACCATTCAATTTTTTGTTGACAGTTTATCTGTTTTAGTTGAAAATTAATGTATTTTGTTGAAAATTCAACTATGTCAGTGGACAATTCATAATTTTAGATAAAAATTCACCATTTTGGATGAAAATTAATTTCTTTAATTGAAAATTTAAATATTCCATCATTTTAGTTAAAAATTCATTTCTTTTCCTGAACGTTAATTTTTCTAACTAAAATTTTAACTATTAAATTTTTGGTTGACAATTTAACTATTCGATTTTTTCTTGACAATTTATATTTTTTTAGTAAAATTCATTTATTTTGTTGAAAATTCGTCTTTTTTGTTAGAAATTAATCTTCTTAGTTGATAATTCAACTATTCCAGTTGAAGATTCACCATTTTAGTTGAACATTCATCAGTTTGGTTGCAAATAAAATTACTTGATTGAAAGTTAAACTCTTTTGTTGAAAATTAATTTTTTTTGGTTGAAGGTTCATCATTTCAATTAAAAATTCATTTCTTTGGTTGAAATATGAGCTATTTGATTGAAAACCTGTTTTTTCGTTGGATGAAAAGGAATTTTTTTCCGAAAATTTAACTATTTTGTTGAAAATTTATTTTCTTTTTAGTTGAAAATCATTTTGTTTTTTAAACTGAAAGTGTGACTACTATTCCAGTTAAATATTCCATAATTTTAGATAAAAATTCGTCTCTTTGGTTGGAGATTCATTTTTTGACTAAAAATTTAATTATTCAATTTTTGGTTGATAAATGATTTTTTTTAGTTGTCAATTCATATTTGTTGTTTGGGAGAAATTAATCTTCTTGGTTGAAAATTCATCTTTTTGGTAAAAAATTGCCAATTTTAGTTGAAAATTCATCACTTTGTTTTGAAAATATAACAATCTTTTTAAAAATTAGTTTTTTTTTGTTGAAAGTTAGTTTTTTTGTGGAAAGTAATTTTTCTAACTGAAAATTTAACTTATTTCAATTGAATTGAATTAAAATTTAATTATTTAAGTTTTGATTGACAATTTATCTTTTTTGGTACAAATTAATTTTTTATTGTTGAAAATTCAACTATTTCAGTTGAAGATTCATTGTTTTAGTTGAAGATTCATCATTTTGGTTGAAAATTCATCAGCTAGGTTGAAAATTGAACTATTTTCTTGAAAATCCGTTTTTTTTTGTTCAAAATTAATTTTTTCAACTAAAAGTTTAACTGTTCCATTTTTGGTTGGAAATATATATTTGCAATTTTTTGCTCTGTTGTGTTAAAGGATGTTTATAATAAATTTCATGAATTAAAATAAATGTTTGCGTTTAGCGGCAAGTAGGAATATGTTACTTTTAGTTGACCGGGAAGATTGAAAAACTTGACCCGGAAAAACCGGAAAATGACCGGGAATCTTAAATCGTCCGCCGAATCGCCACCCTGAATATTCTCATTAAGAAGGAAAAGGGTAGAGAAATTTTTAAACTGAATTCTTTTTTAAGATAATGGATCTCTATGAAGACTTTCACGTAACGAAATTACCTCTGCTGGAAAGAGAGGTACGTGGTGTGCAGCAAGTCAAAGAATTTTCTGAAAATTTGATCAAGCCTTACAAACCATAGTTCTAACGCAAATCGCCAATTTGTCTAGTAAGACACATCCTTCTCCAATAGTATAATCTGTTATTTTATATATTTTAATACAAATTGTTATAAGACTTTATACAATTTAAATTTTTCTGCATGGAACTTTTGGTAAATACGAATAGGGATGTATATTTATTAATAAAGTTGACTAGAATTCAGAGTAAGCTTTAAAAATTCTTTGTACTAATACCTAGTTTCCCTAAAACTCACTATAATCGAATGACCCATCACTTTTTTTTCTCGTATCACTTTTTTTGTACCTTTTTAAAGATAAAATCACTATAGTCCATTTTTGAAATGAGATCACTTTTGTCGCTTTTCTTTCAATAAATTAACCTAAATTAATTACATTAAGTTAAATTAATTCAGGTCTATACATATTTCTGAATTTTCTTGAATTATTTTTTGATAATTTCGAAAATACCTTAAATTTTAGGGTATTTTCGAAAATTCCCATGAATTTTCAAGAGCTTTAAAAAGGTTCAAGGTATTTCAAAAGATTTAAAAGGATTCGAAATATTTCAGGGTATTTAAAAAGAATCCAAGGAATTATTAGTAGATTTCAATAAATTGAAAGGATTTCGAAGAATTTAAAATATTTTAGGGTATTTTTAAAACATACAAGGAATTTAAAGATTTCAGGGTATTTTTGAAAATTCCAGAGAATTTTTAACAGCTTTAATAATTGCAAGGGATTTCAAAAGATTTGAAATATTATAGGATATTTAAAAAGATTCCAAGGCATTCCCAAGAGATTTGAGAAATTTTAAAGGGGTTTCAAAAAATTTCGAAGGATTTGCAATATTTTAGGGTATTTTAAAAGATTCACAAGAATTTAAATAATTTTAAGGGATTTAAAAGAAAAATTATGTTCCACGATTTCGGGAAATATTTAATAGAATTGAAGGATTTCGTAGGATTTCAAAGATTTGAGGAGATTTTAAAGTATTTTTTGCAGTTAATTTGGAATTCACCCTGAATTATTATTAATTTATCCTGAATTTTTTTGCATTTTTCATTTCACTTGAATTTTTTTTAAGTCACCTTTAGTTTTTATGAATCATTTTTCTTAAATTCCTGTATTTTTTTAAAAATGTTTTTTCATTAAGAAGAACATTAGTCACTTTAATAATGCTAATTTCTTGAATTCTTTTGAAATATTTCAGGGTATTTTAAAAGATTCTAACGAATTTTTAATAGATTTCAGTAATTTGAAGGGATTTCGAAGAATTTGAAAGATTTTAGGGTATTTTAAAAATTCCTCGGAATGTTCAATAGCTTTAAAAAGTTTCAAGGGATTTCAGAGGATTTTGAATATTTTAGGGTATTTTAAAAGATTCCAAGTCATTTTCAACACATGTCAAAAATTTCAAGGGGTGTTAAATAATTTCGAAGGATTTGAAATATTTTAGGATATTTAAAAAAATGCCAAAGAATTTAAAATTCATTTATATAATTTGAAGGGATTTAATTTTAAGAAATTTTCAACAAACTAAAGAAAATTCAAGAAGTTCCCAAAAATTGCAAAGGATTTGGAATATTTTAGTGTATTTTAGGATATTTTAAAATATTCCAATGAATTTTCAAGTGCTAAAAAAAGTTTTAACAAAAGATTTTAGGGTATTTGAAAAGGTTCCAAAGGATTTTCAAGAGTTTTTTTCAATTTATTTTTAAAAATTCCAACTAGCCATGAATTTCAAAGGATTTGAATTATTTTAGGGTATTTTAAAAGATTTCAAAGAATATTTAGTTGATTTCTATAATTTCAAGGGATCTAAAAGAATTTCAATTATTTTAGGGTATTTTAAAAGATTCCAAAGAATTATTAATTGATTTCTATAGTTTGAAGGGATTCAAAAGCATTTGAAATATTTGAGGGATTTCAAAGGATTTTAAAGATTTCAGGGTATTTTTAAAAATTCCAAGGAATTTTCAAGAGCTTTGAAAAGTTTCAAGGGATTTTAAAGGTTTTAAAATATTTTGGGGTATTTGAAAAGATACCATGGCATTTTCAAGAGATTTAAAGAATTTTAAGTAATCGATTTCTATAATTGGAATGCATTTCAAATATTTTTGGGTATTTTAAAAGATTCCAAAGAATTTTTAATTGATTTCTATAATTTGAAGCGATTCCATCTTAAGGCATTTTCAAGAAATTTGAGAAATTTCAAGGGCTTTCAAAAAATTGCAAAGAATTTGAATTATTCCTGGGGTATTTTAAATGATTCCAAGACATTTTAAAGAGATTAAAAAAATTGTAAGGGTTTTTAAATAATTTCAAAGGATTTGAGATATTTTAGGGTATTTTAAAGAAATTTGAGAAATTTCGAGGGGTGTCAAAAAATTGCAATGGATTTGAATTAATTTGGGGTTATTTTAAATGATTGCAAGACATTTTAAAGAGATTTAACAAATTTTAAGGGATTTTAAATAATTTCAAATGATTTGAAATATTTTGGGATATTTTAAAAGATTCCAAAGAATTTTTAATTGATTTCTATCATTTGAAGGGATTTAATTTTAAGACATTTTCAAGAAATTTAAGAAGTTTCAAAAAATGTCCAAGGATTTAAAATATTTTAAGGTATTTACAAATATTTCACATATTGTTTGATTGATTTCTATAATTTGAAGGGATTTAATTTGAAGACATTTTCAAGAAATGTAAGAAATTTCAAAAAATTTAAAAGGATTTGAAATATTTAAGGGTGTTTAAAAAGATTCCTAACTGTTTTCAAGAAATTTGACAAATTTCAAGGGATTTCAAATCTTTTTTAAGGATTTGAAATATTTGAGAATTTTTTAAAAGATTCCAAAAATTTTTTTTTCAAGAAATTTTTTTATTGATATCTATAATTTGAAGGGATTTAATTTTAACGAATTTCCCAGAAATTTCAAGAAGTTTGAAGAGATTTCAAAGGATTTGAAATATGTTAGGGTATTTAAAAATATTCCAAAGAATTTTTTATTGATTTCAACAATTTGAAGGGATTTCAAATTATTTGAAATATTTTAGGGTATTTTAAAAATATTTTACAGAGTGTTTAACTGATTTTTGTAATTTGAAGGAATCTCAAGAGATTTTAAACATTTTAGGGTATTTAAAAATATTCAAAAGAATTTTTATTTTATTTCTATAATTTCAAGGGAATTCATTTTAAGACATTTTCAATAAACTTAAGAAAATTCAAGAAGTTTCCAAAAATTTCAAAGGATTTGGAATATTTTTGGGTATTTTAGGATATTTAAAAATATTCCAATGCATTTACAAGAGCTAAAAAAAGTTTTAACAAAGGATTTTTAAAAAGATTTTAGGGTATTTGAAAAGGTTCCAAAGGATTTTCAAGAGTTTTTTTCAATTTATTTTAAAAAATTCCGACTAGCCTTTAATTTCAAAGGATTTGAATTATTTTAGGGTATTTTAAAAGATTTCAAAGAATTTTTAGTTGATTTCTATAGTTTGAAGGGATTCAAAAGTTTTGAAATATTTTATGGATTTCAAAGGATTTGAAAGATTTCTGGGTATTTTTAAAAATTCGAAGGAATTTTCAAGAGCTTTGAAAAGTTTCAAGGGATTTTAAAGGTTTTAAAATATTTTGGGGTATTTCAAAAGATACCATGGCATTTTCAAGAGATTTAAAGAATTTTAAGTAATCGATTTCTATAATTGGAATGCATTTCAAATATTTTTGGGTATTTTAAAAGATTCCAAAGAATTTTTAATTGATTTCTATAATTTGAAGCGATTCCATCTTAAGGCATTTTCAAGAAATTTGAGAAATATCAAAGGGTTTCAAAAAATTGCAATGGATTTGAATTATTTTGGGGGTATTTTAAATGATTCCAAGACATTTTAAAGAGATTAAAAAAATTGTAAGGGGTTTTAAATAATTTTAAATGATTTGAGATATTTTAGGGTATTTTAAAGAAATTTCAAGAAGTTTCAAAAAATTGCAATGGATTTGAATTATTTTGGGGGTATTTTAAATGATTCCAAGGCATTTTAAAGAGATATAACACATTTTAAGGGATTTTAAATAATTTCAAATGATTTGAAATATTTTGGGGTATTTTAAAAGATTCCAAAAATTTTTTTTTAAGAAATTTTTTTTATTGATATCTATAATTTGAAGGGATTTAATTTGAAGACAATTTCAAGAAATTTGACAAATTTCAAGGGGTTTCAATTTTTTTAAGGATTTGAAATATTTGAGGGTTTTTTAAAAGATTCCAAAAATTTTTTTTTTAAGACATTTTTTTTATTGATATCTATAATTTGAAGGGATTTAATTTGTAGACATTGTCAAGAAATTTAAGAAATTTCAAGAAGTTTCAAAAATTTTCAAAGGATTTGAAATATTTAAGGGTGTTTAAAAAGATTCCTTTGTCAAGAAATTTTTTTATTGATATCTATAATTTGACGGGATTTGATTTTAACGAATTTCCCATAAATTTCACGAAGTTTGAAGAGATTGCAAAGGATTTGAAATATTTTAGGGTATTTAAAAATATTCCAAAGAATTTTTTATTGATTTCAACAATTTGAAGGGATTTCAAATGATTTTAAATATATTTTAGGGTATTTTAAAAATATTTTACAGAGTGTTTAACTGATTTTTGTAATTTGAAGGGACCTCAAGGGATTTTAAACATTTTAGGGTATTTAAAAATATTCAAAAGAATTTTTATTTCAACTCTATAATTTCAAGGGAATTCATTTTAAGACATTTTCAAGAAATTTGAGAAATTTGAAGAAGTTTCAAAAAATTTTAAAGGATTTTAATTTTTGTTTGGGTATTTTAAATTATTCCAAGGTATTTTCAAGAGATTTGAGATATTTCAAGGGATTTCAAATTTTTTTTAAGAATTTGAAATATTTTAGGGTATTTTAAAAGACTTCAAAGAATTTTTAACTGTTTTCTATAATTTGAAGGGATTTCGAAGGATTTGTAATATTTCAGGGTATTTGACAATATTTCAAATAATTTTTATTTTATTTCTATAATTTGAAAGGATTCAATTTTGAGGCATTTTCAAGAAATTTGAGAAATTTCAAGAGGTTTTAAAAAATTTCATAGGATTTGTATTATTTTGGGTTTTTTTTTTAAAGATTCCAAAGAATTTTCAATTGATTTCTATAATTTGAAGGGATTTAATTTTAAGACATTTGCAAGAAATTTGAGAAGTTACAAGGGGTTTCAAATAATTGTAAAGGATTTAAAATATTTTAGGATATTTTAAGGTATTTAAAAATATTCCAAAGAATTTTTAATTGATTTCTATAATGAGATGGTAGTTAACTTTGAGAAATTTCAAGAGATTTCAAAGGATTTAAAATATTTGAGGTATTTTAGAGTATTTAAAAATATTCCAAAGAATTTTGAATTGATTTCTACAATTTCAAGGGATTTCAAATTATTTTAAATATTTTAGGGTATTTAAAAATATTTCACAGAATGTTTAATTGATTTATATAATTTGAAGGGATTTCAAACATTCTAGGGTATTTTAAAATATTACAGAGAATGTTTAATTAATTTCTATCATTTGAAGAGTTTTCAAGGGATTTTAAACATTTTAGGTTATTTAAAAATATTTCAAAGAATTTTTAATTGATTTCGATAATTTAAATGGTTTTAATTTTAAGAAATTTCAAGAAGTTTCAAAAAATTTCAAAGTATTTCAAATATTTTAGGGTATTCTAGGTATTTAAAAATAATCCAAAGAATTTTCGATTGATTTCTACAATTTGAAGGGATTTAATATGATTTGAAATATTTTTGGATATTTTAAAAGACTTCAAAGTATTTTTAACTGATTTCTATAATTTGAAGGGATTTCGAAGGATTTGAATATTTAAGGGTATTTAAAAATTTGTCACATAATGTTTAATTGATTTCTATAATTTGAAGGGATTAAACTTTAAGACATTTTCAAGAAATTTAAGAAGTTTCAAAAAATTTCAAAGGATTTGAAATATTGAAGGGTGTTTAAAAAGATTCCAAGCCGCTTTCATGAAATTTGAGAAATTTCAAGGGGTTTCAAAATTTTTTTAAGGATTTGAAATATTTTAGGGTTTTTTAAAAGATTCCAAAAATTTTTTTTGGAAGAAATTTTTTTTATTGATATCTATAATTTGAAGGGATTTCATTTTAACAAATTTTCCAGAAATTTAAGAAGTTTGAAGAGATTTCTAAGGATTTGAAATATTTTAGGGTATGTAAAGATATTCCAAAGCATTTTTTATTGATTTCTACAATTTAAAGGGATTTCAAACGGTTTGAAATATTTTAGGCTTTTTCAAAAATATTTCACAGAATGTTTAAATGATTTCTATAATTTGAAGGGATTTCATTTTCAGAAATTTTCAAGAAATTTAACAAATTTCAAGCAGTTTCAAAAAATTTCAAAGGATTAAAAATATTTTAGGGTATTTAAAAATATTTCACAGAATGTTTAATTGATTTCTATAATTTGAAGGGATTTAATTTTAAGACATTTTCAGGAAATTTAAAAAAAATTCGAAGGATTTGAAATACTGTAGGCTATTTAAAAATATTCCAAAGAAGTTTTTATTGATTTCTACAATTTTAAGGGATTTCAAAAGATTTGAAATATTTTAGGGTATTTAAAAATATTCCAAAGAATTTTTAACTGATTTCTGCCAGTTGAAGGGATTTCAAATTATTTTAAATATTTTAGTGTATTTAAAAATATTTCACAAAATGTTTAATTAATTTATATAATTTAAAGGGATTTTAAGGGATTTCAAATATTTTAAGGTATTTTAAAATATTCTAGAGAATTTTTAATTGATTTCTATCATTTAAAGGGATTTCATTTTAAGAAATTTTCAAGAAATTTAAGAAGTTTTAAGAGATTAAAAAAGATTTCAAGGAATTTTGACAAGATTAAACAAATTTTAACGGTATTCAAAAGATTTGAAATATCTTAGGATGTCAAAAGATTTCACAGGATTTTTAATATTTTTGGGAATTTAAGAAAATACCAAGGAATTTTCAATTTATTTCAATAATTTGAAGGGGTTTCAAAGTATTTGAAGTATTTTAGGGTATTTTACAAGATTCCAAATAATTTTTATTTTACTTCTATAATTTGAAGGGATTTAATTTTGAGAAATTTTATGAAATTTTAGAAATTTCAAGGGGTTTCAAAAAAAATTCCAAAGTATTCGAAATATGTTAGGGTATTTTAAAAGATTCCAAGGAGCTTTCAAGAGATTAAACAAATTTTCAGGGGTTTCAAATAATTTAAATGGATTTGAAATATCTTAGGGTATTTAAAAATATTTCACAGAATGTGTAATTGATTTCGATAATTTAAAGGGATTTAATTTTAAGACATTTTCAAGAAGTTTCAAAATATTTCAAAGGTTTTGAAATATTTTAGGGTATTTAAAAATATTTCACAGAATATTTAATTGATTTCTATAATTTGAAAGGATATCAAAGGATTTGAAACATTTCAGGGTATTTTAAAAGATTGCAAAGAATTTTTAATTGCTTTCTATAAATTAAAGGAATTTATTTTTAAGGCATTTTCAATAAATTTGAGAGATTTCAAGGGGTTTAAAAAATTTCATAGGATTTGTATTATTTTTGGGATTTTTAAAAAGATTCCAAAGAATTTGTAATTGATTTCCATCATTTGAAGAGATTTCCATCATTTAATTTTGAAGCAGTTTCAAGAAATTTGAGAAATTTTAAGGGGCTTCAAAAAATTGTAAAGGATTTGAAAAATTTTAGGGTATTTTAATAGATTCCAAAGCATTTTTAATTGATTTCAATAATTTGAAGGGATTTCAAAGGATTTGAAATATTTCAGAGTATTTTACAAAATTCCAAGGAATTTCCAAGACCTTAAAAAGTTTCAAGGGATTTCCAAAGATTTGAAATATTTGAGGGTTTTTTAAAAGATTCCAAAGAATTTTTAACCGATTTAATTTAAAATTGATTTTGATTTCTAGAATTTAAAGGGTTTTAGCTGTAAGAAATTTTCAAGAAATTTAAGAAAAAGGATTTAAAATATTTTAGGGTATTTAAAAATATTTCACAGAATGTTCAATTGTTTTCTTTAATTTGAAGTTTCAAAAAATTTCAGAGGATTTACAATATTTTAGGGTATTTTCAAGAAATTTCCAAAAATTCTAAGGATTTCAAATATTTTAGGGTATTCTAGGGTATTTAAAAATAATCCAAAGAATTTTTGATTGATTTCCACACTTTGAAGGGATTTCAAATTATTTGAAATATTTTAGAGTAGTTAAAAATATTTCGCAGAATGTTTAATTGATTTATATAATTTGAAGGGATTTAAGGGATTTGAAACATTTTAGGATATTTTAAAGTATTGCAAAGAATTTTTAATTTGAAATATATTAGGGAATTTAAAAAGATACCAAAGAATTTTAAATGGATTTCAATAATTTGAAGGGGTTTCAAAGGATTTGCAGTATTTTAGGGTATTTTAAGAGATTCCAAATAATTTTCAATTGATTTATATAATTTGAAGGGATTTAATTTTAAGACATTTGCAAGAAATTTGAGAAGTTACAAGGGGTTTCAAATAATTGTAAAGGATTTAAAATATTTTAATAGGTTCCAAACAATTTTTTTTCATCGATTTCTATAATTTGAAGGGATTTAATTTTAAGACATTTCCAAGAAATTTGAGAAATTTCAAGTGGTATCAAAAAATTTCAAAGGATTGGAAATATTTTAGGATATTTAAAAAGATTCCAAGGCGTTTTCAAGAGATTTAAAATTTTTTCAGGGGTTTTAAATAATTTAAAAGGATTTGAAATATTTTAGGGTATTTAAAAATGTTTCACAAAATGTTTAATTGATTTCTATAATTTGAAGGGATTTAATTTTAAGACATTTTCAAGAAATTTAAGAAATTTCAAGAAGTTTCAAACAATTTCAAAGGATTTGAAATATTTTAGGGTATTTTAAAATATTTCAAAAATTTTTTAATTGATTTCTCTAATTTCAAGGAAATTAAATTTAAGACATTTTCAAGAAATTGATTTATTTTTAATTTGAGAAATTTCAAGGGATTTAAATTTTTTTTAAGGATTCGAAATATTTTAGGGGTATTTCAAATGATTCCAAGACATTTTAATGAGATTACAAAAATTTGTAGGGGTTTTAAATAATTTCAAAGGATTTGAAATATTTTAGTGTGTTTTAAGACATTCCAAAGAATTTTCAATTGATTTATATAATTTGAAGGGAGTTAATTTTAAGAAATTTCAAGAGATTTCAAAGGATTTTAAATATTTCAGGTATTTTAGGGTATTTAAAAATATCCCAAAGAATTTTTAATTAATTTCTACAATTCGAAGGGATTTCAAATTATTTTAAATATTTTAGGGTACATACTTAAAAATATTTCACAGAATGTTTAATTGATTTATATAATTGGAAGGGATTTCAAACATTTTAGGGTATTTTAAAATATTCCAAAGAATTTTTAATTGATTTCTATAATTTAAAGGGATTTAGTTTTAAGAAATTTCAAGAAGTTTCTCAAACATTTCAAAGGATTTAAAATGTTTGAGGTATATTAGGGTATTTTAAAATATTCAACAATTTTTTTTATTGATTTCTACAATTTATAGGGATTTCAAATTATTTTAAATATTTTAGGGTATTTGAAAATATTTCACAGAATGTTGAATTGATTTCTATCATTTGAAGGGTTTTCAAAGGATTTTAAACATTCTAGGGTATTTTAAAATATTTCAAAGAATTTTTAATTTGTTTCTATCATTTGAAGGGATTTTTATTCAATTTTAAGAAATTTTCATGGAGTTTAAGAGTTTCAAGAAGTTTCAAGAGATTTCAAAGGATTTTAAATATTTTAGGGTATTTTAGGGTATTTAAAAATATTCCAAAGAATTTTGAATTGATTTCTACAATTTCAAGGGATTTCAAATTATTTTAAATATTTTAGGGTATTTAAAAACATTTCACAGAATGTTTAATTGATTTATATAATTTGAAGGGATTTCAGGGGATTTCAAGCATTTTAGGGTATTTTAAAATATTACAAAGAATGTTTAATTAATTTCTATCATTTGAAGGGGTTTCAAGGGATTTTAAACATTTTAGGTTATTTAAAAATATTTCAAAGAATTTTTAATTGATTTCGATAATTTAAAGCGTTTTAATTTTACGAAATTTCAAGAAGTTTCAAGAGATTTCAAAGGATTTAAAAGATTTGAGGTATTTTAGGGCATTTAAAAATATACCAAAGAATTTTTGATTGATTTCTACAATTTTAAGGGATTTCAAGTGATTTGAAATATTTTAGTGTATTTAAAAATATTCCAAAGAATTCTTAATTGATTTCTATAATTTAAAGGGATTTAGTTTTAAGAAATTTCAAGAGATTTTAAAGGATTACAACTATTTTAGGTATTTTAGGGTATTTAAAAATATTCCAAAGAATTTTTAATTGATTTCTACAATTTGAAGGGATTTTTATTCAATTTCAAGAAATTATCAAGGAGTTTAAGAGTTTCAAGAAGTTTCAAGAGATTTCGAAGAATTTGAAACATTTGAGGTATTCCAGGGTATTTAAAAATATTCCAAAGTATTTTTAATTGATTTATATAATTTAAAGGGATTTACTTTTAAGACATTTTCAAACAAATTTAAAAAATTTCAAGAAGTTTCAAGAGATTTCAAAGGATTTTAAATATTTTATGGTATTTAAAAATATTCCAAAGAATTTTTAATTGATTTCTATAATTAGATGGTAGTTGACTTTGAGAGATTTCAAGAGATTTCAAAGGATTTAAAATATTTGAGGTATTTTAGGGTATTTAAAAATATCCCAAAGAATTTTGAATTGATTTCTACAATTTCAAGGTATTTCAAATTATTTTAAATATTTTAGGGTATTTAAAAATATTTCACAGAATGTTTAATTGATTTATACAATTTGAAGGGATTTCAAACATTTGAGGTTATTTTAAAATATTACAAAGAATGTTTAATTAATTTCTATCATTTGAAGGGGTTTCAAGGGATTTTAAACATTTTAGGTTATTTAAAAATATTCCAAAGAATTTTTAATTGATTTCTATAATTTAAAGGGCTTTAGTTTTAAGAAATTTCAAGAAGTTTCAAGAGATATCAAAGGATTTAAAATATTTGAGGTATTTTAGGGCATTTAAAAATATTCCAAAGAATTTTTGATTGATTTCTATAATTTTAAGGGATTTCAAATGATTTGAAATATTTTAGGGTATTTAAAAATATTCCAAAGAATTTTTAACTGATTTCTATAATTTAAAGGGATTTAATTTTAAGAAATTTCAAGAAGTTTCAAGAGATTTCAAAGGATTTAAAATATTTGAGGTATTTTAGGGCATTTAAAAATATTCCAAAGAATTTTTTATTCATTTATATAATTTGAAGGGATTTAATTTAAAAACATGTTTGAAGAAATTTCAAGAAAATTCAAAACATTTCAAAGTATTTAAAATATTTTACGGTATTTGTAAATATTCCAAAAAATTTTTAATTGATTTATATAATTTGAAGGGATTTCAAACATTTTAGGGTATTTCAAAATATTCCAAAGAATTTTAAATTTATTTCTATCATTTGAAGTGATTTTTATTCAATTTCAAGAAATTTTCAAAGAGTTTCAAGAGATTTCGAAGAATATGAAATATTTGAGGTATTTTAGGGTATTTTAAAATATTCCAAAGTATTTTTAATTCATTTATATAATTTGAAGGGTTTTAATTGTAAGAAATTTCAAAAAATTTTGAAGGATTTTAAATATTCTAGCGTATTTTGAAAGATTTCAAAGTAACTAATTCTCTTTCTAAATTAGACGATCACAGTTTGTAGTTTGGATCGGTTCAAACCAGTTTCCATCATCTCGTCCGTCAAACCTGAAAAGCGTGAGTTAGAAGCTATCAAATCGCTCAAAAAACAAATCTAAATCTACTCACCTAAATAATAAATGACATAAAGAAAGAATTTTCAATTGATTTCTATAATTTGAAGGAATTTTATTTTAAGGCATTTTCAAGAAATTTGACAAATTTCAAGGGTTTTAAAAAAAATTCCAAAGAATTCGAAATATTTTAGGGTATTTTAAAAGATTCCAGGGAGCTTTCAAGAGATTAAAAATTTTTTCAAGGGTTTCAAATAATTTAAAAGGATTTGAAATATCTTAGGGTATTTAAAAATATTTCACAGAATGTGTAATTGATTTCGATAATTTAAAGAGATTTAATTTTAAGACATTTTCAAAAAATTTAAGAAATTTCAAAAAACTTCAAAGGTTTTGAAATATTATAGGGTATTTTAAAAGATTGCAAACATTTTTTAATTGCTTTCTATAATTAAAAGGGATTTAATTTTAAGGCATTTTCAAGAAATTTGTGAAATCTCAAGGGGTTTAAAAAATGTCGTAGGATTTGTATTATTTTTGGGATTTTTAAAAAGATTCCAAAGAATTTGTAATTGATTTCCATCATTGGAAGGGATTTAATTTTGAAGCATTTTCAAGAAATTTGAAAAATTTTAAGGGGCTTCAAAAAATTTTAAAGGATTTGAAACATTTTAGGGTATTGCAAAAGATTCCAAAGCATTTTCAATTGATTTCTATAATTTCAAGGGAATTAATTTTAAGGAATTTTCAAGAAATTTGAGAAAATTCGAAGGGTTTCGAAAAATTTCAAAGGTTCTGAATTATTTTTGGGGTATTTTAAAAGATTCCAATGCGGTTTCAGGAGATTTTAGATATTTTAGGGGGTTTCAAAAAATTTCAAATATTTGAAATATATGTTAGGATGTTTTAAGACATTCCAAAGAATTTTCAATTGATTTATATAATTTGAAGCGATTTAATTTTAAGAAATTTCAGGGGGTTTCAAAAAACTTCAAAGGATTTCAATTACTTTTTGGGGGTTTAAAAGATTCCAAGGCGTTTTCAGGAGACTTGAAAAATGTTAGGGTGTTTCAAAAAATTTGAAAGGATTTAAAATATTTTGGGGTATTTCAAAATATTTCAACGAATTTTTAATTGATTTCTATAATTTAAAGGGATTTAATTTTAAGAAATTTCAAGGGGCTTCAAAAAATTTTAAAGGATTTTCTAACATTTTAGGATATTTTAAAAGATACCAAAGCATTTTTAATTGATTACTATAATTGGAAGGGATTTCAAAGGATTTAAAATATTTCAGAGTATTTTACAAGATTCCCAGTAATTTTCAAGACCTTAAAAAGTTTCAAGGGATTAAAAAAAATTTGAAATATTTAATTTAATACACCCAGCGCATCGAGCTTTCGTCTCATGCGCAAGAGCTTTTTGCAAATTATACACAATTACGTTGAGGACGATGGTGGAGTCGTCATGTTTAAACGTCTAAAATGTCATTATTTTTAGAATTAAAAAAGATTTCAAGGAATTTTGACAAGATTAAACAAATTTTAACGGTATTCAAAAGATTTGAAATATCTTAGGATGTCAAAAGATTTCAAAGCATTTTTAATATTTTTGGGAATTTAAAAAAATATCAAGGAATTTTCAATTTATTTCAATAATTTGATGGGGTTTCAAAGTATTTGAAGTATTTTAGGGTATTTTACAAGATTACAAATAATTTTTATTTTATCTCTATAATTTCAAGGGATTTAATTTTGAGAAATTTTATGAAATTTGAGAATTTTTAAGGGGTTTCAAAAAATTCCAAAGGATTCGAAATATCTTAGGGCATTTAAAAATATTTCACAGAATGTGTAATTGTTTTCTTTAATTTAGAGGGATTTAGTTTTAAGACATTTTCAAGAAATTTCAAGAAGTTTCAAAAAATTTCAAAGGTTTTGAAATATTTTAGGGTATTTAAAAATATTTAACAGAATGTTTAATTGATTTCTATAATTTCAAAGGATATCAAAGGATTTGAAACATTTCAGGGTATTTTACAAGATTTTAAGGGATTTTCAAAACCTTAAAAAGTTTCAAGGGATTTCAAAAGATTTGAAATATTTTAGGGTATTTAAAAATATATCACAGAATGTTTAATTGTTTTCATTAATTTAGAGGGATTTAATTTTAAGACATTTTAAAGAAATTTAAGAAATTCTAAGATGTTTAAAAAAATTTTAGAGGATTAAAAATATTTTAGGGTGTTTTAAAATATTCCAACGAATTTTTAATTGATTTCTATAATTTTAAAGGATTTAATTTGAAGAAATTTTCAAGAAACATAAAAAAATTCATAAGGATTTCAAATATTGTAGGGTATTCTAGGGTATTTAAAAATAATGCAAAGAATTTTTGATTGATTTCTGCAGTTTGAAGTGATTTCAAATGATTTGAAATATGTTTGGGTATTTTAAAAGACTTCAAAGAAGTTTTAACTGATTTCTATAATTGGAAGGGATTTTAAATAATTTGAAATATTTTTGGGTATTTTAAAAATATTTTACAGAGCGTTTAATTAATTTTTGTAATTTGAAGGGATCTCAAGGGATTTTAAACATTTTAGGGTATTTTAAAATATTCAAAAGAATTTTTATTTTATTTCAATAATTTTTTTTTAGGGATTTAATTTTAAGACATTTTCAAGAAATTTAAGAAGTTTCAAAAAATTGCAAAGGATTTGAAATATTTTAGGGTATTCCAAAATATTCCAAAATTTTTTAAATTGATTTCTATAATTTCAAGGGAATTCATTTTAAGACATTTTCAAGAAATTTGAAGAAGTTTGAAAAAATTTTAAAGGATTTGAATTTTTTGGGGTATTTTAAATTATTCCAAGGGGTGTTTTCAAGAGATTTGAGAGATTTCAAGGTATTTCAAATTTTTTTTAAGGATTTGAAATATTTTAGGGTATTTTAAAGAACTTCAAATTTTTTTAAACTGTTTTCTATAATTTGAAGGGATTTCGAAGGATTTGAAATATTTCAGGGTATTTTACAATATTTCAAATAATTTTTATTTTATTTCTATAATTTGAAGGGATTCAATTTTGAGGCATTTTCAAGAAACTTAAGAAATTTTAAAGGATTGGAAATATTTTAGGGTATTTTAAGAGATTCCAAAGGAATTTTCAATTGATTTCTATAATTTGAAGGGATTTAACTTTAAGACATTTGCAAGAAATTTGAGAAATTTCAAGGGGTTTCAAATAATTTTAAAGGATTTAAAATATTTTAATATATTTTAAAAGATTCCAAACAATTTTTTTTATCGATTTCTATAATTCGAAGGGATTTAATTTTAATGCATTTTCAAGAAATTTGAGAAATTTCAAGGGGTTTCAAAAAATTTCAAAGGATTGGAAATATTTTAGTGTATTTAAAAATATCCCAAGGCGTCTTCAAGAGATTTAAAAATTTGTCAGGGGTTTTAAATAATTTAAAAGGATTTGAAATATTTTAGGATATTTAAAAATGTTTCACAGAATGTTTAATTGATTTCTATAATTTGAAGGGATTGAATTTTAAGACATTTTCAAGAAATTAATGAAGTTTCAAGAAACGTCAAGGGATTTGAAATATTTTAGGGTATTTAAAAATATTCCAAAGAATTTTTTATTGATTTCTACAATTTTAAGGAATTTCAAATGATTTGAAATATTTTGGGATATTTAAAAATATTCCAAAGAATTTTTAATTGATTTCTATAATTTGAAGGGATTTAATTTTAAGAAATTTTCGAGAAACTTAAGAAATTTCATGAAGTTTGAAGAGATTTAAAAGCATTGGAAATATTTGATGTAGTTTAGGGCATTTAAAAATATTCCAAAGAATTTTAAATTAATTTTTACAAATTGAAGAGATTTCAAATTATTTTGAATATTTTAGGGTATTTAAAAATATTTCACATAATATTTAATTGATTTATATAATTTGAAGGGATTTTTAGGGATTTGAAACATTTTAAGGTATTTAAAAATATTCCAAAGAATTT
>CAKNYM010042742.1:0-30956 GCA_932195095.1 Andricus curvator
TAGTTGCTTTATTGATTCTAGGTATTTCGAATTGAATCCAAGTATTTCCCGAAAACCGATACTTTTTTGAAAATTTTTTTTTGTTTTTTTCCATTTTTGTTATAAAATAAAAAAAAAAAAAAACTGTTTCCAAAATTTGCCATGACAGATTTATGCAAAATTTTATTAGGTTTAATTTAAAAAAAAAACGTTTAAATCGGTTAAAAAGTGGCTTCTGAATATCAATTTGTCCACAGAAACTTTTTTTGCCCGCCCGAGCGTCAGCGTTTTTCTCAAAACCACGTTCTTCAAATTGCCGAACACGATAACTCAAAACTTATCACACCAATGGAATTTTTCTTGCGTATTCAACCAGTTAATATGTATCATTCCTAGGTGAACCACTCCGAACTAAAGCAAATTTTTTAAAATAATTTGCTTCACACAAAAAAGATAAAATTTTAGGGGAAAAAAAGACATTCTCCGCTTTTTGTCTACCATCTTTTTTTAAATGTATAATTTTTTTTTGTGGTTTGCGTAGTAACTACGAGTATGATCTTTGTAAATATTTTCGGAAAATTGTATCTGCCATGCTCAGGAAATCAGTTATTTCGTAAAACGAGAAATTTAATTAAAAAATTGAATTTTAAGAAAATTTCATAAAAAAGTGTCATTTTCAGGAGTTCATAATTTCGGTGCTAATAGAGCTAGAGCTTTGTTTTTTCTATCTACTCAAAAATAATTTTACTTTAATTTATTTACTGGAAAATTTCACCACAGGTGTCTAGGAAATGAATTATTCCACAAAAACTAGTATTTCAATTTTAAAAAAATTATTTGATAAAAATTGACTCCTGATGGACATAATTTTAAAAATTTTAAAGATGGTACATTCCATTTTTTTCTAGGCTGTCTTACATGGGTGGTTTAATTTTTTATTTAATATAAATAATCTTTTTATGCAGATGTTTGTCCGTTATGATCTTTGTGAATATTTGTGGTTTTTTGGCTTCAGATCAAATCAAAAATCCTAATCAAAATTTCCACTTTGCTAACACCTAATATATCAAAAGTATCAAAAATGAACTTGAATATTTATTTAAACTATTATTCTTTAGTCTATAAACGATCAAAATTCATATTTATCGAAAATGGAAAGTTCGTTCTTTCGGTTAAAATATCTACTATTAAATATCAGGTTGAAAATTCATATTTTTTGATCAAAAATGTAGAAAACTAATCCTCTTGGTTGAAAATTTAACTATTTATGTGAAAATTCATGTAATATGTTGAAAATTCGTCTCTTTTGGTAGAAATTCATTTTTGTTAGAAAAATGCAACTAGTTAAAATCTCATCTGGTTTAGATGAGGATTGAAGTATTTTGTAGAAAATTCTCTTTTTTTGTTTAAATTAATGTGATTTTAATAAAAAATAAATTTTGTTGTTGAGATATCAACTATTACATTTTTATTTGAAAAGTAATCTTTTTATGTTGAAAATTAATTTTTTCATGTTGAAAATTCAACTATTTCGTTGAAAGTTGAACTGCTTTCTTAAAAATTAATTTTTTCGTTAAGATTCATAATTTTAGTGGACAAGTCATCCCTTTGGTTCAAATTTGAACGGCTGGATAAAAAATAGTTTTTTTTTTAAATTAATTTTTTCAAAAGAAGATTTAACTACTTGGTTGAAAATTCAACTTTTTATTAGAAAATTCAACTGTTTTGTACAAAATTCGTTTTTTTACTGAAAATTATTTTTTAAATTGAAAATGCAACTATTCCATTTTTGATTAATAATTGATTTCTTTAGTTTGAAAATTCAACTATTTGGTTGAAAATGTATGCAATTTGTTGAAAATTCGTCATTCTTGGAAGAAACTAATTCTGCTTGGTTGAAAATTCTACTAATTGGTTAAAAAAAGTTTTGATTTGAATATTCATCTCAGCTCATTTTGGTAGAAATTTAATCTTTTTCGGTTCAATTATACGGTTTTTCATTCAAAATGGAAATCTTTTCTTGGTTGAAATATCAACTATTACATTTTTTATTGAGAATTCATTGTTTTAGTTGAAAATGCAACTACTTGGTTGAAAGTCGAAGTTTTTTGTAAAAAATTCGACTTTTTGAATTAAAAATTAAACAATGTGGTAGAAAAATTAACTATTTGATAGAAGATTCAAATGTTTTGTAGACAATTAGTTTTTTTCTAAATTGAAAATTAATTTTTTCCAATGATAATTTAACTATTCCATATTCGATCTTTTTCAGTTTAAAAATTCAACTATTTGATTGAAAATTCAACTAATTGGTTAAAAAATGTATGTGTTTTGCTGAGAATTTGTATTTTTTAGTAAACAATTAATCTTCATGGTTGAAAAATGATCTTTTTGGTTGAAAATTCAGTTATTTGACTGAAAATTCAACTGTTCCGTAGAAATATCTGTCTTGAACATTCGATTTTTTAAATCAAATTTGTCTTTATTGATTGAAAAATCGTTTTTTTTTGTAGAAAAAGAGACTCTTCTTGAAAATTCTCCTAATTGATTTGGATATTCATCTCTTCTGGTAAAAATTTAACCTCTTTTGCTACATTTTTGTTGAGAATTCATTTTTTTTAGATGAAAATTTAACTACTTGGTCCAAAGTTGAACTACTTTGCTAATTCATAAGAAACATTAATGAGTAAATTCACAAAAATATTTAGGCGGCAAAAATTACGTAATAGGGGGGGGGGGGGGCAAAAAAACTTACGGACCCTAATAAAGGGGGGTTACGGGGTGCAAAATGTAATTTAAAAAATTTATTTAATTTATGCACAGCCCCTTGGACCTGCGATATGCTAGAAAGAAATAATTTTCTAAAAACTAATACCTTTAATTTTTTTACAATTTTTCAAAAATATTGAAGGGATTTAGTTCTCGTAAGATATTCAGAAAATGCAACCCTTTTTTGGATGCTAAACTAAACGCTTTGAGATAATAAAATTTCACTTCACAGTTAAGTTTATGAAAATATGTCAAATAACCTCTTTAAAATAATTAAAAATAGAGTTTTCTCAAAAAGGGTCCGGGTGATTTTTTGTTTGTTTTTGGGCTGAGGATAATCGTGAAACATTAGTCATTCGAGACCAAACGTGAGCAAACTGCGTGTCTTATTAAAAAAAAGTCAAAAGCAAAAAAGTAGATTTAATTGAGAAAAACAATATTCTTAGGAAACATATCGTATCTTGTGCCTATTTTCCATAAATTGAAATTTTTTTCAAGATTAGGGGAGAAGCGGTTATTGCGGCGCGGTCGCTTTTAGAAAATCATCAAATAGTGAACAAATTAGGTTATTATTATTACTGTCTTGTAAGGCTGGTCCATTACGTTCCGTAACAATTTTTTCTCGTGTACGATTAATTACAATCTTAATACGGTTTGAAGTTAATTTTTAATTTACTTTTTTAATTTAAGAATTTGGAAAATATTTCCAAAGAAAAATTATATAGAAAGAGCAATAAAAGTGAATATCAAATATTAACTATGTTACTTGAATACCTATTGTTGAAGGGATAAATAAAAATATAACAATTTAGTTCTTTAATTTATTAATTCATTATGCGGAACATTTTAACGCATTGTTTAGTGAGTTTTATTATTATCGTCGATAACAGTTATGTTCACACTAATGTTTCTTCTATTCACACCGTCCTTGCTTAACAATGTTGTGGTTGTTTCCATTTACTGGCCAGCGAACTTCCGTACATGTGTAGCCTTTGCAACAAGTACTGACAGTACCAATGTTTTTACAGTCGTTGTATAGACACCCGGCTCCATTGCCTGCATTACCTCTCGGAGGGGTAACATTTACAGCATTGGCACTATAAATGATTGCCAATAATACCAGAAGTATGGTTGCCATCTGTTTCGAAAAATGCATTTCCTTCATCTGAAAAAAATGAAGATTACAAGTTTGTTTGAGTTTCCAATGAAGAAAACCACAAAATAAATTGAATAACTCTGTAGGATGTTGTACATTTATACAACTATATCATGCATATATTTGTATCAATGCACTCAATGAATTTTTAATATTTTAGTTATGACTTTTTTTTAAAGTTATAAAGTGTCCTTTTTATGTCATTTCCAAAAATGTTTACACCTTGAGGGTCCCTCGTACCTTCAAAATGAAAAAAATAAAGAAAGAAAAAGTTATTTTCTTTATTTCTATGTACTTTACGTTTATATTATCATAAAAAACTTGCTCAAATCTCTATACGTTTAAAAAAACTCTTTAAGGGTGTTGGTTAAATCCGACTTGTATTTTTTTATAGGTAGAGCACTGACTCAATATATATATTTTTTTACTCACAATTCTGACATCACAGAAGCATTTTCGGACGTCATCCTATATCCGAAGACCCATACCTTGATGATGGTGAACCACAATTGTGCGAAATACGTCGCGAAATGGATAAAAAAGGGGACAAAATGGAAATCTCCTGTGTATGTGAAGAACATAAGACTGTAGTTGTAAGCAGCAAAGCAAACACGGCATGCAGACCAGCTGTCAAATTCGCGCTCCGATGCTCTGAAGTCCGAACCTTATCGACCGCGAGTCCAGGCTTCGAGTCTCAGCCAATGATAAGGCAGTTTTCAATTGAGAAATAAAAAAAAATGTGAACAAAATTGACTACAAAATAATAAACTAGTTTTTGCAGCCAGCATCTGCAAATTCACCAATTTATAGATAAACCAATGTAAATTTGTAAATTTACCCAGTTTGAAATTATAACTGGATTCTTTGCAAGTTTATTTCCAATTTTGATATTACCAAATTTTCCATATTGATAATCCCAATATTATAAAACTGACGAGTTTTCACTTTTCCCTATAAATTATAAATTTATCAAGTCACCCAGCAATACATTTCAAAACCATCAATTTCGAAATTAGGCCCTCTGCAAATTTATTTATAAATTCCAAGTTTATCAAGTCGCCCAAGTCTAAATTGCGATATTGCAAAATTTTTCACATTGATAATTCCAATATTACAAAACCGGCAAGTCTTCACTTGTCTTTATAAATTTCGCAGTTCGCCAAACAATAAATTTCAAATACATCAATTTCGAATTCTGAACTTGCCAGTTTTGTAATATTGAAATTATCAATGTGAAAATTTTTGCAATATCGTAATTTATACTTGGGCGACTTGATAAACTTGGAATTTATAAATAAATTTCAGAGGGCCTAATTTCGAAATTTCAGAATTCGAAATTGATGGTTTTCAAATTTATTGCTGGGTAACTTAATAAATTTATAATTTATAAGGAAAAGTGAAAACTCGTCAGTTTTATAATATTGGGATTATCAATATGGAAAATTTGTTAATATCGAAATTGGAAATAAATTTGCAAAGAATCCAGTTATAATTTCAAACTGGGTAAATTTATAAATTTACTTACAATCATAAATTGCTTTATCTATAAAATTGGTGCATTTGCAGATGCAGTCTGCAAAAACTATTTCAATATTTCGTAGTCACTTTTATTCAAATTTTTTCTTTTCATTTTTCAATTGAAAACTGCCTTATCTTTGACTGAGACTCGAAGCCTGGACTCGCGGTCGATAAGGTTCGGGCTTCAGAGCATCGGAGCGCGAATTTGACAGCTGGTCTGCATGCCGTGTTTGCTTTGCTGCTTACAACTACAGTCTTATGATCTTCAGATACACAGGACATCTCAATTTTGTCCCCCTTTTTTTATCCATTTCGCGACGTATTTCGCAAAATTGAGGTTCACCATGATCAAGTTGTCGGTCTTCGGATATAGGATGACGTCTGAAAATGCTTCTGTGATCTCAGGATTGGGAGTAAAAATATATACCGGGTGTCCAAAAAGTAACGAAACACCTACATAATTTTCCGGGTAAAATATTTTTCAAAAAGGTCAAGGTCATTCTTGAAGTAACTTTCAACGAGAAATCCAGTGGTGACCTTGAGCTTGACCTTCAAGGTTATTTCAAGGTCAACTTTTTTTATTTTTTTATTTTATTTGGGAACCCCTATTTTTGACAACGGCAATCGAAAGAGTGGGAAATTTTACGTCCAAACATGCACTCAGGTCATGATTCCAGGATGACCTTGAACTTCAGCTGAAGGTTTTTAGGCTTGACCCTGGTAGTGGTCGGGTCCAATCTATACTGCTTTGGCTCAGGTGTTTACGAAAAAGGTCGAGGTCATTCTTGGAGTACCTTTTAACGAGGAATCCAGTGGTGGCCTCAAATTTGACCTTGAAATTGATCTCCAGGTGAAAAAAAAAATTTAATTACAAAAATTAAAGGTTGAGGTCACCCTTGACCAATGACCTGACTACATGTTGGGACGTAAAATTTCCCGCTCTTTCGATTGTCGTTGTCAAAAATAGGGTTTCTCACTTGAAAAAACAAAGTTGACCTTAAAATAACCTTGAAGGTCAAGCTCATGGTAAAATTCAAGGTCACCACTGGATTCCTCGCTAAAAGTTAATTCAAGAATGACCTTGAGCTTTTTGAAAAATATTTTACCTGGAAAATAATTCAGGTGTTCCGTTACTTTTTGGACAGTGCCGTACCTATAAAACAAAAAATTCCAAGTCGGATTTAGCCAACACCCTTCAGAAAGACAATTTTATTATTACAAATTAATAGAAATATAATAAAATAATTTATATTGATTAAATTCGCACGATTGCTCAAAATAACGTGATTTAAAAACTTCCTAAACATGATAATATGCAAGCCGGCGGATGACATGTTCAGGATTAGCTTGCCTATGAAATATGTGTTTGTACGTGGGAAATAAGGAGACACGTATTTTTTTAAATTAACATAGCGACATTTTTACGTTTTTCACGAATATCTTAAAACTTCAAAGGTACAATGAGTTTTTTGCAAATTTTAATTTAGAAACCGTGCCATTTAAATAAATTTATGATATATGAAGTTTTTGCTTCTTTCAGTTTAATCAGCTTCTTGCACTCTTTCAAAATTAGCAACAAAATTTGAAAATAATAAAACATGGCAACGTTATATTGGATTTTCGAAAGAAAGAAAACGAACTTAAAAAAAAACCCCATCTTTATCCTGAAATTTTTAGGAATAATGGGTACTGATATAGTCTACTGACCATACATTTTCCGTTTGATATTTCTTTATATTTCAGGAGAAAAATACTATTTTCAAAGAAATAAAAAATAATTTTTTTCTCCCCGAAAACCAAAAGTACCAAACAGAAAATTGATGATAAGTAGACTATATCAGTACCTATTATTCCGAAAAATGTGTTGTGTATTTTAAAAGAGTGCAAGAAGCTCGATAAACGGAAACAAGAAAATCTCCATATCTCAAAAATTGCAAAAAGGCAAGGTTTGGAAAAAAAATCCAAAATAACTTTTTGCGGAAAAGGAAAAAAATACCAAACGGAAAATCCATGTTAAGTAGACTATATCAGTACCTATTATCAAAAATCTTGTTCGCAAAAATTGCAAATCTCGATGAACTATGCGATTTTTATAACAAATTTGTTTTGATTTGCGACCAATGTAAAATTGAATAAAGTCATTCATAGACATTCAATACGAACACAGAAAAAACTGAAGTTAAATTTTGTTGCATGTAAAATGTTCAGCTGTTAAAGATTACATGCTATTTGGCGAAAGTTTATCTTACGATGGAATAAAAGCTGTCGTCTGCTACGTTCTACGCAGCAATGGAAAAACGGCAAAGTATACATGAAAAGCTATAAATCAGGACACTAGATTTAGAACAACTTTTCACTTACCTTATTGTTATTTTGAAAATAATTAGACTTTATATATACTTCCTGCCACAGTCGGTATTGTTGGTTAGGAAGAAAACCAAAAAGTAGGAATCGAATTATATTTGAAGTTGGAACATTCAGTGGCGGATCTAGGTACAGTAGAAGTCCGATAAGTTTCTCATTTCGGGGCTGTAGGGGCGGAAAATTCCAGGAATTGCGGACTTATCGGATGCCCCCTCTAGTAGCACGATATTAGTTGCGCGCATGCGTAAGAATGATGCGCAAATCATAAGCAAAGTAGCACACGTAGTGGGAGAACCCCAATTAGTGTGCGTGCCGTGCGTGTGATGACGTTTTAAGGGGAGTGTACACTTATCGGACGGCAACTTATCGGACTTGTACTGTATTTGAATTCAAAGTAACAATATTTGAAAAAAAATTTGAAGGACTGAAAAATCCCGGAAAATAAAATTCCCGACTCTCTCAAATTCCCGAATTGGGAAATTCCCGAATAATACAATTTTCGAATATGTAATAAAATTTCTGGTTAATAAAATTCCCGAATAATGAAATTCCAAAATTGGAAAATTCCCGAGTAGTTTATAATATTACCGAATTTAAAACTTCCCGACAGAAAATTGCCAAATTATAAAATATCCGAACTAGAAAATTTCCGAATTTAAACAAATATAATAATGAAATATTTCTATCAAGAAAAAAAATTATTTTTAATGTTTAAAGTTTCTAAAATTATTGGTTAACTTTGAAATTACGATAATTGAAAAAAATATATTTCTGGATGAAAGTTGTCTTCAAATATTGTTATTTTAAATTCATACAATAATTTTAGAAACTTTGAAGAAGAAAAATATTTTTTTTTACAAAAATATTTGATTATTGTATTTTTAAGAAATAAATAATATTGATTGAAAAACAATTTTTTTATTGTTTCGGGAGTTTTATAATGCAAGAATTTTTCAGTTCGTATATTTTACAAATTGGCAATTTTCCAGCGGGAATTTTAAAATTCGGTAATATTATAAACTGTCGGGAATTTTCCATTTCGGTAAGATCATAAACTGTTTGGGAATTTTTTATTCGGGAATTTCATTATTTGGGAATTATATTATTCGGAAATTTTATTTTTCAAGATTTTTCAATCGTCCAAAAATTTTCATCCAAAAATATATTTTTTCAATAATTTTTATTTTGAATTTAAACAATAATTTTAAAAACTTTGATCAGAAAAAAATATTTTTTTTTACACAAATATTTGATTGTATTTTTAATAAATAATATTGATTGAAAACCATTTCTCCATTGTTTCGGGAGTTTTATAATTCAGGAATTTTCCAGTTCGGATATCTTATAATTCGGCAATTTTCTATCGGGAATTTTCAAACTCGGTAATATTATAAACTGTCTGGAATTTCCTATTTTGGTAATATCATAAGCTGTTCGGAAATTCTTTATTCGGGAATTTTCCAGTTAGGGAAGTTTATTACATATTCAAAAATTGTATTATTCGGGAAATTCCCAAATCGGGAATTTGAAAGAGTCATGAATTTTATTTTCTAGAATTTTTTAGTCGTCCAAACATTTTCATCCAAAAATATATTTTTTCAATAAATGAATAATTCAGATACTTTAAATATTAAATTTTTTTTGATAAAAATATTTGATCATTGTATTTTTAATAAATAAATAATATTCATCGAAAAAATTGGTATTATTGTTCATCCCTCAGCTTGCAGACATCTTTGATTTCACCTACCTAACCTGAAATACCTGATAGAATATACTTAAATTTCCATCAATATTATCTTAATATAAAATGTTATCTACAGTACAAAATTAAAAATTTAATTGAAATGTTCAATTTACATTCAATAGTCTTGATAAATATTTATTTAATAACTTTTTAAAATAAAATTTTACAAATCAGGGTGCCCTCATACGTAACAAAAATTCTGAGTTCAAAAAATTATTCAAAAAATGAAATGTTAAGTAATAATAATTTGAAGCATGAAATAAGGTCAATAGGAGTTGTAGTTGTTCAGAAATCATCTTTTAGCTTTAAAATTTTACTTCGTAAAAAGGTTTTTATATTGAACTGAAATACCGACGGATCTCGAAACTTTCAAAAAGGAAATTCATATCTCATAACTTGTGAATTATGGTTAAGATCAGCGACTTTTTCGAATATTGTCGAGTGCTTTATTGACAGTCATCAAAAATATATAACCATTCGTCCGCGATAAGTGCAATTATTTTTAAAATAGAATGGTAATAAGTGCAATGTTTTTAAAAATCTCGTGTCCTGATTTCCAGACCAATTCCATCCATACTTCACACTGTTCTTTGCACTGCTGTGAACTACATAGCAGAAGACGCTTTTTTACTGACCAACAACTGACGAATTATTCCGAGATGGTTTAAAAACACGGAATTATCTTAATTTCATGTAAAGATTATTCGACAAGGTTAATTTTTGTTGCAGCAAAACTTTCGTCGGAAATCGATGTAAAGTTTATCTCCTGTTTTTTCTGTGAAATAGAATAAACTAATATAAATTGTCTAAATTCGCATAATTTCTTAAAGTAGTAATGTTATCAGAAATCGTCAATCTTATCTTATCTTATACCTCAAATTTTGCTTTATTCTCAAATTTTCTGATTGCCGAGGGTGATTCGGAATGATCAGTTTGATGATTTCTAATAAAATTGCTTTTTAAGAAATGAAACTACTTTAGTCTATTTAGATTATTTTGTCCTATTTTTTTTTATTTGTCATAATGAAATAGTCTTTTCGGTACGTCTAGACACTTTCTTATCTGAAAGTACGGGGATCCCTTCTGCCGTTCAATGTCAAAAGATATGGAAGTGACATTGTCACTGAGGTGAAATTTTCCATTGCTATGTTCAAGAGAATAATTCTAAACCGCAAAGTCACTTATGTATCTTTTCACCTTGGACAGCAGACTGATCATGTGGATTTTTGTTTTGTATTATGTTTGTTCAAATAACTGAATTTGTATTGAACAGTCCACTTTTTTATAAAAAAAAGTTTACTTTCTAACCAGAGATGAATTTTCAACTAAAATGATGAATCCACAACTATGAAAATAAATTTTAAACAAAGTGGGCCAACTTTTAACCAAAAGAGACCAATTTTCAATCTAGAAGTTAAATTTTTTCACCAAAAAGATGAATTTTCAACTGATAATTATTTTGCAGTTAAGAAAGAAAAAACATTTAATCCAAATTTTCAACCAAATATATAAACTTAAAAAAAATGAAACAAAGTGGTTGAACTCTTACCTAATTGGTTGAATTTTGAATTTGAAAAAATCAATTTTCATCCAAAAATGGAATAGTTACATTTTCAGTTAAAAAATTAATTTTTCAGCAAAAAAAAATTGTTTTCAAAAAATTAGTTCAACTTTCAACCAGTGAGATGGATTTTCAACAAAAATAATAAATCTTTAACCAAAAAGATGAATTTTCAACGAACAAGAAATTTTGTTTAATAAAGTGGTTTAATCTTCACTCAGACAATTGAATTTTTTCCCGAAAAAGATGAATTATCAACGAATAATGTGATAGTAGATATTTCAAACAAAATGATGGCTTTTTAATAAAATGGTTGAATTTGCAACCAAATAATAAAACTCTTAACTAAAAATATAATCGCCAGGAGGAAGCAGCTAAAAAAGATAAATAAAAATAAGAGGCAAATAAATTACTAATAAGAATATTATTTACTCTAAATACCAGAATCTTAATCTTGTAACATTTTTAACATACATGCAATAAAACAATTTCAAATTAAAATAGAATTTTTAAAAATATATTATCCTTGAAAGTTATTTAAAGTGCCTGTTATAGAAATTTCCTAAATTTTGAAAGATTTTTTTCAAAATCTCAGACTTTCCCCGACCAATAAAATTCTCCGCGTTTCTCTAATTTCCAGGTTTTCCCTGACCTACTGCGGCCACACTGTACAAATAGTGTGGTATAACTCACTCAAATTTTAACCAATTCTAATCAATAAAAGCTATTACACGCGGAATTGAACTTATTTGTAATATATTGATAGCAAAAAATTATTAGATTTGAAAATTTTTAATGAAATTGTTGTTGAAGTTGAGAAAAAAACGGGAATAAATGAGAAACTTTGAAATATTTTTGAATGTAGTTTCGTGATTTTCGCAGTAATAAAATAAACAATCTGTTGTTGAAAATGTGTGTTTTTCTACTTTAAAACAAAACAACAAATTAGAAATCAGTTGAAAACTACCAAAAAACATTTCAGCAGTTTTTCGTTCAGCAGAGAACAAGTTTAAAAAACTATTCTCTCTATAACGAAATGAAAATTCCAGGACCATGAGCAAAATTCAAGATATTTACCAATTTTTTTCAGTTTGAAAAGAATTCAAGGTCTTTTCTAGATTTGTCCAGGTAAAAAAGAATTTAAGGACTTTTCCAGGTTTCCAAGGATTTTCAGGACACTAGATACCCTGCTTTACCGAGCAAGGCTCGGACTTCCAGATACTTTTAACCTTAGAAGTCCACACTGGAGGCCATTGGACCCCAGCGCTTTTTCATTTGAGTGTCCCTTTTAGACAAAGATCAATATCGATGTTTCGACCCAAAGTAAATTCGTTTTAAGTATCTGAGGACAGGTCACATAGGTTGACGTCGTCAGTTAGTCCTCAGGTAGGAAGCAAGGTAGAAGCAAAACGTGAGTGGGGGCCATTGGACCCCAGTGTGGACTCAGTGTAACTTTTTCGTACGATAAGTGAAATTTTCTTTTTAATTATTTTTGGTTTCTCTGTGTGCAAAATTATGTGTGAAAAGCAAATTTTTAATGAAATATTACTTTAAAAATAGTATATTACATTTCTGGGTAAAAGTGGTCTATAAGGCTAAATTGCGGCTAAACTCGGGTCGGCTGCGCTTCTTGCCAACGTGCGATGTGTGACGATCACCGGTCAGTTCGCTGCACTGGCTGTGCTTTTGCACACGAATAACATTTATAAATTGAAAACTGAAGAAAAACAATATAGACAATTCCTTTTTACGTTTTGAACTTTTGAAACAATTCTTTTCTATATTCAGGACACATAAAATAAAAATGACGTTTTTGTACTTTTGAATTTTCTCATTTTTCATCCCTCCGAATAATTCAACTTTTTGAAAGAAATTGAAGTGGCATATTTTTTTTCTGATTCTCCAATATTTAATTTCTAAAACCCTAGGAGAAATTAGAAAAAAAATTAAAACAAAAAATAAAATAAAAAATTAATCCCTATTTCCGTAATTTTACGCTTTTTGTTCTTTTGACTCTTTTTGCGAAAAATTGATTATAAACTATATAAATTTTTTTTTTTATAGTAATTTTGTTCCTAAGATACTCTAAACATCCCCAGGATAAGATTATGACCATCACTGTTGACAAAAATAAGTCTGTGAGGCGTAGGGTACATCTTGAACTTGATGGGGGCCACTGGACCCCACTGTGGACTCGATCAGTGCTCAAATATGTGTGGACTTCTAGGGTTAAATAATAAACAATCAAGATTTGTATAAAGTTATGACTTACATTGTATGTAGATTGTAGGTAGTAACACAGTCGACCAATTTAACTTTGGAGTGTTTTCTTGTGTACTCGATGAATTGACGTTCTAGTTACTGCTCTAGATCGCATGAATTGGTGATGCCGATGTTCCCTATTTATACCATGTCACAACGTGACTGTCAGCATAATTTTTCAAAGATATACAAGAAAAAAGCTATTAAAACTGGTTTTTTCTGATATCTTTTCATCATTTCCTAAACAGCACTCCCGTCGGAAAATTTTAGTACGACCAGCACGAAAACTGTTAAAAATGCTGCTGACTTAGAAACGTGATTGCTCGTTCAAAAAAACTTCTTAAAAAAACCGTTGGAAAGCTTATTAAAAAGGTGCAAGAATTTTTCGAATTTTGTATCTCGATTTCAGCTTGTAGCGTAACCTAGGAATATCATTTCGTAGAAATAGTATTCTGGTGTGAAAAACTGGTATCAAAATAACATCATCTAATCATTCTATTTTTTGTTGAAAATTTATCTTTTTTGGTAGTAAATTTATCTTCTGGCTTGAAAATTCAACTATTTGATTACATATTTATTTTTTTGATTGTAGATGGATCATTTTCGTTAAAAGTTAATTTCTTTTGTTAAAAATTTAACAAATTTTTTTTAATTCTTTTTTTTTTACTAAAAATTTAGTTATTCCATTTTTTTAATAAAATTGATCTTTTTCAGTTGAAAATTCACTTATTTGATTAAAAACTGGTCTTTTTTAGTAAAAAATCCAATTACTTTGATAGAAAATGCATATTTTTGTGTTGTAAATTAAACTGTTTTTTTTTAAATTCGTCTTTATGATTTTAAAACACAACATTTTGGATAAGATTTTTTTCCTTCGTTGATTGAACAATCTTTCTTGGTTAAAAATTCAACTCTTATGTCGAAAATTCGTATTTTTTGGTTTAGCAGTTTTTTTTATTGAAAATGAATATATTTTTGGGTGGAAATATCAACTATTATACAAAAATAAACACAAAAATTATATCGACAGCTACACTGCGTTAAGCAGAATAAAGCTATGCTTATTTTAACACCGTCAACAGATTTTTGATCTGAAAAAATCATGATTTTAGAGTGGTTTACCCCTCGTAGTACAGTCACTAATGGCCCTGGAAGTTGATGCGACTATTAACTTTGAATTAAGAAAAAAAATTTTGAAGTCTTATCTTTAATTTGAGCCAAAAAAACTTAAAAAATCTTGAAGGGTACTTGAGATAGAAGGAAAATATGCAAGCGTGTCTGCGCCGAGTTTTAGTCGCTTAAGCACCGAGCCTGACCGACACGACAGCGGTGATCGCCGACTGAAATTCGACGCAGACACGCGTAGACATTTCTTGTCATATCTTGGGAACCCGTAAGTATTTTTTTAAATTTTATCGGCTTAAATTAAAGATAAGATTTCAAGCATCACGTCCCGTTAATTTAAGATGTTTTCTATAAGTTTCATAAATCACAGCACGAGTTGAAGTTGAGGAACAAAATGTGAGAAATTCTCGGCGATGACCGCTCACGCGGCCGAGAGCGATAATCGCCGACTGAAACTTGACATTTGATACTTGGACATTTTTAGTCGTATTTCGAGAACCCGTGAAGACCTTTTGAGTTTTATTGTCTTAACTTAAAGGTAAGGCTTGAAACGCTGTGTGGTATGAATTTCAGAGTTTGGCTTTAACTTTGCTAGGTGTTGCCAGAAGTTGAAGTCGAGGTACAAAATTCGAAAGATTCTTGCCATTTTTTTTAACTTCTCACGTGTTCTAATTTTTTTTAAGCAAAATGATGGTAATGATTAATTCAAGTTAACGAACATAATTGTTTAAACAATTTATTATTCTTTTAAATAATATTCTCTTTGGATAATGCTAAAAAGCTGCGTTTTTTCTTAAATATTCGACTTGTTGTCCACTTTTCACTTAGAGCGAGGTATAAATTAATTCAATTTAGCAAACATATTTGTTCAAAGAATTCATTATTGTTTGTAATTATCTTTTTCTAGATTACCCATGAACAAATACTAAATGAACAATGTAGAAAAATCATTTTTCAAACAATCTCTTTCTTTTTTGTGAACATACTTTTCTGAAATAAAACAGATATTTGAAATAGTCTCAAAATTTTCTATATGGATCATACTAAATGTAAATTTCCCTTGAATTAGGTACGAAAAGCCTTTTTAAAAAATTAATTTCAGTATTTATTGTTATTAACGATAATAGATTGTTTAAAAAATTATGTTTGTTGAATTGCATTAAGTATTATCTTACGGAGTAAAAAATGTACAAAAAGTTTAAAATTTAAAAAAAAAGTTGCAACTATCTAGCATTGATATAGCAGAAGATATTTATAAACAAAAATAAATTTGACTAGACAATTATGTTCATCAGATTGCATTAATTATTACATCGCTTCAAGCGAAAAATTGACAAAAAGTGAAAATTTTCAGGTAAAAATGCAACCATCTTGCATTACTACGAGTTTCAGATGTTTTTGAGAATCAAAAATGTACGTACAAATTTTTGGTCAGTAAGAATTACGGAGAAAAAGACAAGTTTTAATCTAAGTTTAAAAAAAAGTTTGAAAACTAGTTCTGCTATTAATTCCACTTATTTTCATTTCAAATAGGCCCTTATAATCTGCTGAATCTGAATCTTGAGGGTCCCCCGAACCTTCAAAGTAAAAACAGAAAACGAAAAAAATAAATTTGTTCTACAGTAATTTGAATGGTTTTAGAAGAAGTAAAAATTTGTTTGATTTTAAATAGAGGTTTGTAGTTACTCGGATCGAATATTCAACAACTGATTCATCACAGCGTGCTTCAGGGAAAATCGGTTGTTGCCCAAATGGAGAATACAATATTGAGCCGACTTTTACAACAGGTGCAGTTATTAAACATGGAAATCAGACACGTAAATCACTGAATTCAAGGAATTCATGAAATTCAAAGAATTCATAGAATTCGAAGAATTTAAGGAATTCAAAGAACTCACGGATTTTAACGAATTCCTTGAACCCCGTAAATTTCTCGAATTCCGTAAATTCCTTGAATTCTGTAAATTCTTTAAATTCCGTGAATTCCGTGAATTCTTTGAATTCCATACATTTCTTAAACACCATGGATTTCATAAACTCCGTCAATTCCGTAATTTCCTTGAGTTCTCTTAAGATTTCCCGCGCAGCAAGCTGCGATTTCTCAGTGAGTAGCCCCACGATTTCGTTATTTCCTTAAATTCCGTAAATTACTTGAATCCGTTAGTTCTTTGAATTCGGTTAATTTCTTGAATGCCGTAAATACAAAGAACTCTGAAAACCCCCGAGTATCAAGTTTTGTGTAAATCAAATCACTTTTGAAATTTCCGGATCCGAACTTTTCGATAACCTTTCGGATACCCGGACCATTACGAGAACCCAAAATTTTCGGGTACCTGAGCTTTTTCTAAAACCCAGCCCTGTTGGGGAACCCGAGCTTTTTCAAGAACTTGAAATTGTTAGAGAACATATAGGAGTGTCCCATCTGAGTACGTCGAAACTTAGACGTGCACATATGGCCCCGTGACTGAGGGTCCGGATGCAATAAGAGGACGAGCGCTCGAAAACGCGAAAAAGTATTGTCCAAACGTCTTGTGATATCCAAATTTTAACGTTAAAAAAATTAAATTAAGAAAAATATGGGCTTGTAGAGAATGACAAGATGGAACTTTTTTCTATTTAAAGTTTTTCTTTCCGATGTATATTTTTAATAATATAATTGAAAAAGGGATGAAAAAATTTCGCCAAATTCAATTATTTTGTAAAACATAAATCGTCTCCACTCAGACAAATATTATTGAAACTATTTGAAATTTAGTACACATACTCATTACACCCTAGCGATGCCTACAATATGAAGAAAAAAGTTAAAAATTCCAATTGTTTAATAACAATTAATTGCAAATGGAGACCTGACGGTAGGCACGTTTTTTTAGCTTCGGCGAAGAAAAGTATCGAGGGAACTTTAGAGTTGAAACAACTTCCAGTCAGACAGTTGTTCCTCACTATTAGAGGAAGATTTCTGGAAATTTTTAGATCGATTCATTGAAAAATGGCGGAAATATTCATTTTGTAAGAAAGCACGCGACGTCGTCTACGATTGCATCGTTCGCAGATTCCTGTTAAGGACTCGTCTTTTAAGAATTAAACATAAAAAAAACCTGCCCTGTCTCCCAATTAATAGAAAATAGACTGCTTTATATTTTTGGACATTTCGTTGTTTTCAGTGAATTATAAAATAACTGAAAAGAGGAAAATTTGTGCTTTGCAAGTTGTTCCACCCTTTATTTTGTTTCCTTCGTTTTAGTAATAATCCATTTTACGATAATTTGAGAAAAAATACATTGATAAAACAAGCTAAGAAAAAGCAAAAATGTGAGTAATGTTAAAAACTTAGATTGCTTAGCTTTTTCAGCCAAAGAACTACAACAAAGTATATAATTATATATATTTTACTAAGCAGTAAAAATCATAATAGATAATCTGTTAACAAAAAAGTGATAACATTTGTGATGTAGCATAAAAAAGATTTAGCAATAATAAAATGTGTATATAATATTAATTTTCCTGCGATAAAACGGTAAAGACAATGTGTGACAAATTGTTGAATTTACTCATCCGAAAAACTACACCGAAATATATAATTATACAGCTTTTAAAAAATAGTAAAATCCCTGATAAGTAATAATCTGGCAAGAAAAGGTGATTATATTTGTGATATAGCATAAAAACGTTTAGAAATAATAAAGAGAGTATCTAACTTTAATTTTCCTGTGTGAAAATGTTTCAAAAAATGTATGATAAATGACCAGAAATGATGATGAACAATTGTAACAATGTGTTTTATAATTGAGGAATAAACAACTTGCGAAGCACAAATTTTCCTCTTTTCAGTTATTTTATACTTCACTGAAAACAACGTGTAAAGTAGAGTCACAGAAATAATATATTAATAGATGCCAAGAAACAAAACTTTGAATTACCAAATCAACTTTTATTTTGAGGAAAAACTTCCACAATCAATACATGTTGATCGTTCAACAGTAGCACGAAGGCTGGCCCAGACGGCCCACTCAAGTGCGTCTCGCTCCCCCCTCCATTTTCCTCGCGCGCTTTCCGCTTTTCCTCCCCACTCTCGCATACTCTTCTTCACTCTCTTTGTTTAAATAATTTGGGTCTCGCTCGCGCTTCTACAAATATTGATATTGTTTCACTCACATATTTTATTCATGAATTTTCGCAACTCTTTCACGACTCGAGGCTTCTCAGATTCGCCCGCAGCCTAAAGACCACCAAAAATTTGAATATCCATTTAGAATATTCAAAACAAAATTTTAATAATGTTAAAATAAATTCAAGAAACTCTGTGCCGAATAATATTTATACAAACATTTTAGAAAATCAATTAAATAACACAATGGGAAATTTAAAAGATAAACAAAGATTAGAAAAAAAACTTAGAAAACTTTAAAATACATTTAGGCGTCCGCGTGAAAAGGGTCCTTATGGCTGGTTCAAGTTTCGGAAATATTTGCGTTTTACTGAAACAGGATCAATATTATTATTTCCTGCTTTAAGTGGGGGATGATACTAGGTTGTATACTGAATCTACTGGCACTATACTCATTTCTTTTCCTGTTAACATTTTATTATTTCATCCATCCTTTCTATCTGAATTTATATAAGAGTCTCTTAGAACTTAAAATGACTATTACTTAAAATATAAGGGCAATTTTTTGTTTAACAATACATTCGCTCATGTTAATTCATAAATTGAAGCCTTACACTTACTATAGGAAAAGCTTTACGTACACGCTACATCAGGTAACTGTATGATTGTTAGTGGAAAGGATTTTCCAAAAAGTTACTCGACGCAACAAAAACTAAAATGTTATATTTTTTAGTACAAAGCAAACAAAGTTTTTGCGCCCAAACGATGTAATTTACGAATAGCATATTGGAGTTTGATCAAATACAATTAATATAATTAATTCAAGATCAGCGACTTGATATAAAAATTGTAAATATTATTTAGGTTATTCTATATAGTAGATAAACGTTTATTTTCCAGCCTGCTGGCCTTAAAAAATTGACTTGCTTACATTTCCATTTTTTACATAAATTTTTAAAAAACTAACCCTTAAAACTAACATCCATCCACACCTTATCTCTAATGCTGCTTGCTCTTATCGCCTTGCCTTACTCGCTTCGCCTTGCCTCGCACGCATGTCCTTACTTTCTCGCTTTGCCCCGCATTGCCGAACTCTGCCTCCGTAGCTAATACCTAATACTTATCTACTATTTACAATATTTACAGTTTACTTATATATTCTTCCTCTTCTATTTGAAATCTTTCCTTCTCCATTCCTCTTCCTCCTTCCTTCTCTTCTTCTCCATCTTACCCAACACTCCCTTCACCCATGCTACTGCCCTTTTGCCCCCTCTTTCATGCATCAATACCTCCATGCTTATCCCACTCCTTTCAACCTCTACGAACTCCTCCAACCAGTGCTTCACTCTTGCACCCACCTTCCCACATAGTTTACACATCCTCTTTTCCCTAGAGGGCCAGAACCTATTAAAACCCTCCATGCACCCACAAGTCATCCTCGTGCATCCCTCTCACTTCATCCATCTGCAGTCCATTCATTTTAAAATACCTTTCCCTTTCAATCTCCAGCTTCCCACCCCCTCTCCTGTTCTCCTTCTCCCACCAACACTCCCTAACCAGCTTAATTCCCCCCTCTTCCAAAAATTTCTCCTCACATTTACACGCCCGACTCCCCGCTAGAATCCCTACACTCGTTTTCCCCGCCTCCCTCCTGAGAATATAATTAGGCGTGTTCCTTGCCAGCCACAGGGTCCACTCCACATACCTCTCCTGTGTCCTATTTACCTCTTCACTTTTCCTTCCACCCCCACACCTCTACGCCGTACAATAGCACACTTATCTCTAGTGAGTCAAACAATTGCATACTCCTTATCATCTGCGAATAACTTCTTTCCCGACCCCCACTCCTTCCTCATCACCACATTTGCCCTCCTCACTCTTTCTTTCATGTGACCATCCACTCCCCCATTCCTCCGAAACAAGAAGCCCAGGTACACAAACTCGTTCACCTCCTGCACCGCCTTTCCCTTCCACTTCCACTCCCCTTCCTTATCACTTCAACCTCCTTTTCTGAACGCCATAACCTTGGACTTTTCCGCATTTAGTTCCAACCTGTTCTTATCCAGGTATCTTCTCAACCTCTTCATCATCTCCTTTAAGGCCTTCTCGCTTCTTTCCAACAACACTATGTCGTCTGCATACGCTAGTGACCAATTTCTAACCCCTCCTATCCTGACTCCTCCTACCACTCCGGCCTCCAGCTTACTTTCCATATCCGCAATTAAAATCGCAAAAAGCGTTGGGCTAAGCGGACACCCTTGCCTTAACCCCCTATCCATCCAGAATCCCTCTGAAATCCCCTGCTCTCCTCTTAACTCATCTTTGGTCTCTTCAAATATATCCCTTACCCTCTCGATCAGGCCTCTCCCCACTCTTCTATCCTCCATCGCCTCCCACAACCTCCGCCTATCTACCAACGGAAACGCGCCTTTGAGATACACAAAAAACGCGTACATTCTCGACCCCTTCTTCGCTTATTCTCTATCCACCACGTGCTGCAGAACGTAGATATTTTTTATGGTACTCCTACCCGCCCTAAAGCCCGCCTGCGTCTCCGGCGATATTCCTTTCCCCTGGACATCCTTCCGCAGCCTCTCCGTCACCACCCTCGAGTATACTTTATACGCCGTATTCATTAGCGTAATCCCTCTGTAATTTTCCTGCCTATCCCTATCTCCTTTATTATACAGTGGCCCTATTAACCCTTCTCTTCACCCTCGTGGAAATCCCTCCCCCCTCCGTACTTTCTTCACTACCTCCTCCAGCCTCTCCCTAACCTCTTGTGTACTTAACAGCCATGCTTCGTTCTCTACCCTATCCAGCCCTGCTGCTTTTGACCTTCTCAACTTCTTAATCTGTTTTTCTGTCTCCTCATCATTCAACTCCTCCATCTCTGCCTCCCCCGTTCTTCTACTCCCACCAGCTCTTTTCCTTCAATCTGAGCCCTGAAATGATTCTTTGAAAAACTTCCTCCACTGCTCACTCCCTATCTTCTCGCTTATCCCGACTCTACGCTTCCTGAAGCTATTTATTATCTTCCAGACGTCCCCCTCTGTCTTAACATTCCCTAACTCCTCTTCCAGCTCTTTCTACTTTTCTCGTTCTTTCTTTTTATACATCAATCTAAATCCCTTTCTCATTTCTACGTACTCCTCCCTTTTCGCAGTACCCACTTTCCACTTTTTATACTTTCTTTTCAACTTTTCACATTCCCTATCCCACCATGGCTACACCATTTGTTTCTTCTTTTTTTTGAATACCTTCTTTTGCACGCACCCTTTCACTTTCTCTTTTAAATCCTCCCATATCTCTTCCACCGACTCCCCTTCGAAGCGTACCTTTCCTAACTGCTCCTTATACTTCTCTATCGCCTCCCTCGTCCAACTCACCCTCTCCCCCGTCGACACTTTTTCCCCACCTTGCCTTCCGCTGCTCTCACCCCTTATCCACAAACTTAATGGCTGATGGTCTGATTCTACCCTCCCTTTTACTGCGAATCTCTCCGTCTCCTCCCACCCCTGCATATTCATGACTATATAGTCTATCACCGATACCCCCACCTTACTTACATATGTGTATTCTCCCTCTTTGTCCTCAGTTGCCATACCATTCGCCACCGCCCAGCCTCTATCCTCCATCCAGTCCCTTAGAATCTCCCCCTCCTTATTTATTACCGTATCCTTCGATTTCCTTTTAAAGCTCTCCCCTCCCTGTAAAGGCCCCCTTCCCTCCCCATCCTCGCATGGAACTCCCCACCCAGTACCACCATACCCTCCTCTCTTTCTCCTAGCAAGTGTTCCACCCTTTCTTCAATTCTTTCCATCTCATCCTTATTGTACACTGTCACAAACTTAAACGTTACCCCTCCTATCTTCACTTCCATCCTTTGCACTCCCCCCCCTCTTCCTCTTCGTGACCTTATTCCTGTAATCCATCTCTAACCCCCGTTATAATCCCCCTACTAGCCCTTCCTTTTTTCTTCACTCTGACCGCCTCCTGGAATCTCCACCTATACCCCCTTGGCAGCTTTGGCTCTATTCTATCCCATTCCTTTCTTTCTACCCACGTCTCTACCAGTCCCACAACATCAAATTCCTGGATATAGCTCCAGAACTCCTCATCCTTCTTCTTCACCCCTGCTACGTCCCAGTATAGCACCTTCACTGCTCCTCTACCCTGCATTACCCCCACCCCCTACTTCCTACTAAACAAATTCCCCTGCACTTCTTTCAACACCTCTTTCTCCTCGTCCCACACCCACATTTTCTCGTTATTTTTATTTTCTGATATCCTACCTTCGCCGATCTCCCTTCACTCAACTCCAATGCCCTTATCTTTTCCCTATGCGCCCTCTTCTCCTTTTCATTCCTACGCTCTCCCACTTTCTCTTATATCATATTCTCTACCCTCTTCCAAATAACCTTAATCTCGACCCCCCCCCCACCCCCGTCACCTACTTCCATTTTCGCCCTGCCCTCCACCTTCTCAAGCTTTTTTTCCGTCCTTTCCTTCCACACCCTAATCTCCTCTTCCATCTGCTTTATTTTAACTTCTTTTTTTTCCCTTACCCTCTCTCATGCTTCTACTCTCCCTCTCAGCTTTTTCACCTCCTTTTCCCATTTCTCATCTCTGATTCTCAAGTCCTTCCTCATGCCTTCCATCTGCTCCTTAGTCCCCCTTACGTCCTCCCTCAGCCTCCTGATCTCGCTTCACAGCATCCCGAGAGCCTCCTTCTCCGACTTCCCCTCAATTTGGGGGGGGGGGGGGACGTACGTGTTATCCCGCTTTTTTTTAAATGGACTCTCAATCTCGCTTTTCTCCGGACTCTCTTGGCTGTCTCTCTTCCTCTTCAAGAGATACTCCCCGTCAATTTCACTACCAGCACTGCCTAAGGCCGCATTTTATACGACGGCTTATGTACCTTTTTGATACTTTTTTCGGAAAAGGGTCTGTTTACAAAACAATTTTTTATTTCTATTTTACATTTTTTCAGAATATTTGCGTATTTTTAGAAATATGTGAATACGGAATAAGTATTCCATAAAATAGTGTGAGAAAATATATCTTGTTAATCTTGACTGAATATTACAAAATCGCTAACATTTTCACAAGTATTCAGAATGATTTAAATGTATAAGGTTCTTTAAGCTTCTATAAAGTTATAGGAAAATTAAGAAACTTTTGATATGAGTTACTGAGGATCCCGGAGATCCGAAAACGTTTAGGAATACCAGGGTAGAAACTGTGACCATATTGAATTGTATCCTTTTTATACCAAGGAAAAAAGGAACAAAGGAAAAAAGAGGTGAAATGGGAAAAGGGTCAAGCAAACCGTCCTACGGTTTTCTCAACATACATGCATTCTATCGGTCTTGGATGGTTCATTTATTATTTTGCAAAATCTTTCGTCCCAGAGATTTATGTAATACGTCGTCATTTTCGCAGAATAATTTCACATTGGAGAAGATATCATTTGGAAAAATAACGTGACACACATGGTAACATTAGAATCTACGCATGAATAATAAAACAGGATTTGAAGAAAAATAATAGCTCTCATGAAGTTTTTGGTTTATATTAATTTTTTCCATGAATTGAAAACTTATATATTAATCAAAAATTAGCATTGATTGTTCACAATTCATTTGTCACTCTATGCAACTTGTTTTTTTATATATAATTTCACAAAAATTGAAATATAATTGATAGATATATATTACGATCGATAAGATACATGTAATAACCTGGATTATTCTACCTGTTTATTTAAAAGACAAGACATGAAGCGGGTGGTCTAGAAATATCAAAATAATTTTTTTGCAACACCCACCTCGAAAGTGAGGACCTCCATGCCTCTAAATGATATGCAAAGTGCTTGAATTCAGCAGACTGAGCAAGAATAATAATAGGACATGCGCACTTTGAAACATGTATTTTCACGAATGGACGCATTTGTTTAAATTATACGCGAATTTGGCTCAAAATCACCACATGGGATCCAAAATTTCGTGAAAAGTGGAAAAAAATACGCGTGCGCATAGGCGATTGCTGCTCTTGTAATTGTAGGATTTGCCTTCAGCTTATGCTGTAAGTTTTACACTCGTGCGCAATCGCCTATTTTGTGTACTTGAATCACAAAAAGCTATTCCTTCGATAGGCGTTGTAACATTTTATATCTTAATAAAATTTTCTAATTCGAGCAGCTCCAGGACGAGAACGTGTTGAAATTTGAACAGATCTCCTCTTACGAACTGTGAAATAAAATTTTTCGAAAAATAGTATTAGGATAGACAAAATCACGCTTCCACATAACGTCGCCAAAAGTGATGCTATATCCAAAATGGTTGTAGGCTGATAGTTTTGTTCAGTAGGTGCATTTATTAAGGAAATTCCGCTGCTGCTGCTTTCATGAAGCGTTGACTCAATGCGCTTCAATATGCCATTTCCCCTGAGTTTCATGATGCTAAAAAAGGGATTATGGGATCTAAATAACGGAATTCAAACTGTACATTTTGTTTTAACATTATATATATATATATATATATATATGTATATATATATATATGTATATATGAGTGAAAAAAGTAAATTCCTCTTAATTATCCCTTTTCCTATGCGAAAATTTGGTATGGCATGAAATTGATTAATTTTGTTACCCGTATTATGTATTTCGTTTTTTCAATATGAATTTTTGACAAATCACGCGTGAATAGGGTCAAGCGATCATCGCAGTTTGACTCAGTATTGAATACCATTTCATCATGGAAAAATACTCACACAGTTTCTCCAAATTGTGGAGCTGTATTACGAAAATCATCGCTTTGTTGAACAAGTTAATCGTGCGCTAAGAGCAACTTAAATCGACCCACCGATCGCACCATTGCCCATACCATCAAAAAATTCCAAAGCCAAAATTCATTATTGGGTGACCAGCGACCGAATAGACCACATCCAGTTTGCAATTTTTTTATTGTATCCGTAAAAAAGCTCCACAATTTGGAGACGTTGTGTCGGCGTCTTTCCATGATGAAATGGTATTCAATACTGAGTCAAACTGTGATGACCACTTGACGCTATTCACGCGTGATTTTTCAAAAATTCATATTGAAAAAATGACCTCACGTTGGATTACTCTTTATTGATTTTCACTGAATATCGCGAATTGATATGTAGTATCTTCTGAATGCTATAGCCGAATTAATCAATATGAAAAGTGAACATTTTTATTTCAGTTTTTTCTATTCTTTTGTCCAAAAAATTGAAAAAATACTTACTAATAATTAATAGCTTTTTGATACGGGCTCTTCTTAGGCATGGCCATACGGATATATAGGTACCTTTCAAGGTATATTTTTACCAAATTGCATGGTATCTTTGTACCGTCAGGCAGCTGAGATGTAATGATGTCAGTACTGAGGAGTGCTATCTTTTGACTGCAAATCTGAAATGATTGAGAGTTAATTTGGTATCGAAGAAAACATCAAATAAGTACTTCCACAGTAATTCCTCTGGGAACGACTTGATCGAATATGTATAATATATATGCGTGTATTTGTAATAAAATAAGCTAAATCAGACAAATTAAGCATTAAGAAACTGCATTTTAGATACATATCTTTTGAATAAATAAATTTTTTGAATTAGATCCTTACCAGATTTAAAGCATCTGTTGTATTTTTTGGTGATTGGTTCTTCTCTATGAGCTTCTTTTGCATTGCCAACAGTATTCGATCCTAAAAGAAGAAACTTGACAATAGAAAACCTGTATATATTCTTTTACCTTGGGCCACTCCTTCAAATGTTCACATTTAGCAAATAAATAAACACGTATTGTAGTTTTTAAAAATAAACAATTATAACCTATCCTTCAAGACCTTTTAGAATTATATAACCTTGAAAATATTTTGTATGTTTAAAAAAAACGCTATAATTTTTTTAAAGGAGACTTATTCTCAGAGGCAAGCATTTTACGAGATATGAAATTGCAACATTTATTGAACCAAAGTACATCTGATTTGAAGAAATTCGAAGGGCTTACCACTGTGATCATGCCTCTTCGAAGAAAAGTTTAAACCTATTTTTGATTTGTTCTGTAAACTTATTTTTAGAACTTGCTCAAGGCTTGAGAAGGATAGAATTAATGTTTAAAGCCTGCACAACAATTTAAAAAAAAAGGAAAATTATGGTTTATTTTTGCCGCATAAGCTACAATGCTTTGGTGTGATATTTTTAAAATATATAAACTCAAGATTTTTAGAAAAACCAACCCTTAAAGTATTTTTATATTCTAAAGCACCACCCCTTAAATTATATATATTTTTGTCAAAAAGTTTAATTAATTTTGTTGTAATCCATTCAATCTTGTTCTTTAATAAAATAATTAAATATTGAAAAGAATTTTGAAAAATTGTCTTTTAATGTGTGCCAAATTATTTTCATTAAATAAGAAAGATTAGATTAAAGATGCCTTAAGAACAAGAAATTGTAAATGTACCTACTTCTTTGCACTAGGACATTCATTTTTCGCTTCTTTTACTACTTGTGATATGAAACGCGCTTTGACGTGAAAAGTTTTGAAGTACTCCATTTTTTATCATACCAATGTACAGTTCAGATCTGTGATAACTTAAATTAAAAACAGTGGTATGAAAAATGTATATAAAGAGGTGTGACAATACCTTCTCCTTTAAGCAAATAATTAGTTTAATTGATCTTTCAAAATTAATAAATTTCAGCACATTTTAAATACTACACCTTCTACAATTGAAAATTGCTGCAAAAAGTTACTCCATAATCTTCCTTTTTTAATAAAAATAATTTTCCATGCTGTATAAGACACTTATTTTTTTCACAGGGCTTGAGGGAGGACAAAATTTATGTTATGAAAAAAATAACAAGTCGTGCATAAATGTTTGTCATAAAGCTCTAATTTTGATGGTGGCACTTTCGTAGAATATAATATTATTCTACAGGTTAAATTTTCGAAAAATCGTAATATTATGTAATTAAAAAGTCTCACCTTGCAGAATTTTGTCTTATCGAAAAAAATTGTCACGTAATTTTTCTTTTTCCAAAAAATTAACATGCCTTAACCGTTAATTCTTTTTTTTCTCAAGCGGTAAGCGAGTTCTCAAAATAAGTTTATCGAAAAAAGTAAAAATAGTGGATAACTGTTTTTCAAGGGATATAATTTCGAATATAAAATCACTTTCAATGTTAGGTTTAATAACTTTTCTATGAAGAAAAGTAATTTTGCATGCATTAAACGTCAATTCTTTTTTTCTCAAACGATGAGCGAGTTCTGGAAATAAATGTATCGAAAAAAGAAAAAAATATGGGGAAAATTTTTGAGGGGTATAATCTCACGGGGTAAGCCTTTCGAATTTCTTAGAATCAGATTCATGTTGGTTCAATAAGTGACGCAATTTTATATCTTTTAATATTCTTACCCCTGAGAAGTAATCTGCTGTAAAATTAATTTAAAACGTGTTTCTTCTTTTTTCATACAAAATATGTTTGAGGTTATACAAGTATTAAAAAACTTTTTGAAAGAAATGTCGAAAATTCTAGGCATCAAAAAGTCACTCTGATGTAAAAAGCAAGATTTTTAACATTATAATTATACTATATTCTACATTATTCCACAGAAAAAACTGGGGGTTTACTAGAGATGCGGCCTAAATAAAAAATGGTATCTTTTAGAACTTGAACTCCGATGACTTAAGATGAAGAGTTTTTTGCTGCAAATTATATTTATCAAGTCATTTTATCCATTCTAATTGTGACTTGGTTCAAAGAGGAACGACAGTTTCGTCTGAGTCTATACTATTAGTGAAGTAGAGAAATATAATAATAAAATTTACAGTTCTTCAAATTTCAAAATAAGATTTTGCAATCAAAAATCAAGAATGAGTATCAAATAAAATCAATCGAAGCATCCAAGAGTATTATGTTCAAATGATATTAAAATATAAAATTATACTTTTTTATATATTATTAAAAATTATTTTCAGACAGTAACACTGTCGAATACGCTGATTGATTTTTTTTTATTTCTATTCAATATTTTTAAATGCAAAATCGAGACGCACCGATCGACCTATTGTTGAAACTTTTATGACCTACCAGTTCCGATTTTTGTATTTTTTTCTATCCTATACTTAGGGGTTTGTAAAATGAAAAAAAGTGTTGAATGCCAGTAACGTCAAGTTTTGAAAATATATTTTTTGTTATTATTTATTAAATTAAGAAACAAATTATACAAACAAATGATCACAGTAGACATTCGCAGACATAACATCATGTTACTGCTAACATGGGCTGACAATTGTTTATACAATTTGTTCATAAAATTATTCAATAATACTGAATGAAAAACCTTCCTCACTGAATTCTTATAAATCTCACTGGTAACATAAAGTAGGACCAATTAAGAGATAAATTTTTTAGAGTCAAATGTGCGTAATGGGAATTTGTTCACATAACTTGTTTCCAAAATTAAAAAATAATGTCGGGAAACATATTTTTGGGATCAAGTATCACTTTGCCGATAAATTTAAGTAATATTAATGCCAAACTATCCCTCAAAAATGAGCATTCTATGCGGAATGCGACTGATACTTGCGGCCGTCAGGGGCGCAAGTGCGCGCGGAGATACACAAGATGGTTCCAATGGTGAGAACGTCTGCTATTCGCATTATGTCACTCTTTTATAACACAGTGTTTAGGTGATAGTTTAAAGTACTATTTTCTAAATGCCAGTTGTGTATGTGGCACTTATTATTATTATTATTCAATAATTTGTTTTTCGACATAAGGTCGATACAAATGAGTAACAATATAAGATACAAATATAAACAAAAAGTAAACATATGCGGCCAGATTGAACAGCAGAATAGAATGAAGTATATTATAAAAATTGTATAAAGGAGAAATATGTTTGAGAGTATCAAAACAATCACGTCTCCAGAATGAATGTTCTAATTTGTAGAATTTGACGGACGTGCAATGCGATTTTGCGCAGCTCGCGTGGACAATTAGAGTTTAAAAGACTCAACCAATACTGACTATTGACTGTCGTGGTTGCTCGCTGACCTAAGATTGATATTCTTGAGTCTGAGTAGGCAGGACAAACAGCTAGTAAATGATAAAGATCCTCTGTTACAGAAAGGTTACATATGGGGCAGAGTCTAGCAGGCTCATAAGTAAATTTATATTCTCCAAAACGTATATAACCCCTGATAGAGCCTAGAAGTCCAAGTTGAGTAATAATGGAAATTATATAAAAAGGTAATCTAAGATGCAGGTATGATTGAAAGTCCGGATAGAGTTTAAGATATGGTAAGACTTGGAGACTACTTGAATGGAGGGATCTTTCATAGTCGGAACGCCAGAGATAGTCAGAGATAGTCAGAAAAGTTATTTAGAAAAACATCCATGTTTTCATCGAGAGACATAGAGTCCAAGTCAAGCCACATTTGCTCCGAATTACTTAGAGTGAACATATTTTTGAGCTGGAGAACCCAGTTATACTTCGGATTGCCATCAGGTTTTAAGGACATTGCCTTCAATTTAAGAAAACATCTTTTAGGATACCTATCATCAGGCATACCCAGCAACCTCGACAACCATCTTAACGCTGACTTAAAGATATCGAAAGCTAACTGTAATCTACCTGTCTCCAAGCGGAGGGCAAAATTCGGCGTGTATGATGGCAAGCCTAGTATCTTCTTAAAGAAAGAGGACTGTAATTTCTAGACTGAATCAAAGTACCTTAATCCCCAGACCTCTATTGCGTAAAAAAGAACACCAAGCGTGAGGCTACGAAAAAGGGTAGTTTCAGTTTGCCAGGCATTAGATTTAGATGCAAATAAAATTCTTAAAACAGCACCCATAGCAATATTCGTAGCAGACATTCTTTTTATGAACTCTTTATAAAAAAGACCCGAATCTGATGTGTTCACACCGAGATAGACGAATTCGCTCACTACTTCCAGCTGAGTCTGTGCGTAGAAGAATTTGTATTCACATGGCCGACCTTTGTGGTATACCATAACTTTTGATTTTACTTCATTGACCGTTAAAAAATTGCTCATACAGTATTGTGCGATTAGGTTAATTTTTGTTTGTTAGTCAGCCTGAGAGTAAGCGAATACGACTATATCATCAGCATAAGCAAGCAGGATAACGTCACATAAGTGATCTATTGAAATTCCATGCATACCGTGATTTCTTAAGTACTCTTCTAGATCATATATGAAAAGCGCAAAAAGGAGAGGACTAAGGATCTCTCCTTGAAGCACCCCACAAGTTACCTTGAAGAACGAAGTCAAACCCTCGCAAGTACGAATGGACATGTTAGCGTTAT